>CM029599.1:73781092-74051723 GCA_017311375.1 Mytilus coruscus
AAAAGTATTGCCGTAGAACATTTTTATTAACATTTCCGTAAGGGTGGGGTAGGGTGTCCGACCCCAACTTTGGACCTAATTTTAAAAAAACTGAGCCGAGCCACACCCTGGATTTTTTCTCAAGTAGACCTTAGCTATTCATCTTCACATTGCACCTAGTGGCGAAAAAGTATTGCCGTAGAACATTTTTATTAACATTTCCGTAAGGGTGGGGTAGGGTGTCCGACCCCAACTTTGGACCTAATTTAAAAAAAACTGAGCCGAACCACACCCTGGATTTTTTCTCAGGTAGACCTTAGCTATTCATCTTCACATTGCACCTAGTGGCGAAAAAGTATTGCCGTAGAACATTTTTATTAACATTTCCGTAAGGGTGGGGTAGGGTGTCCGACCCCAACTTTGGACCTAATTTAAAAAAAACTGAGCCGAACCACACCCTGGATTTTTCTCAAGTAGACCTTAGCTATTCATCTTCACATTGCACCTAGTGGCGAAAAAGTATTGCCGTAGAACATTTTTATTAACATTTCCGTAAGGGTGGGGTAGGGTGTCCGGCCCCAACTTTGGACCTAATTTAAAAAAAAACTGAGCCGAACCACACCCTGGATTTTTCTCAAGTAGACCTTAGCTATTCATCTTCACATTGCACCTAGTGGCGAAAAAGTATTGCCGTAGAACATTTTTATTAACATTTCCGTAAGGGTGGGGTAGGGTGTCCGACCCCAACTTTGGACCTAATTTAAAAAAAACTGAGCCGAACCACACCCTGGATTTTTCTCAAGTAGACCTTAGCTATTCATCTTCACATTGCACCTAGTGGCGAAAAAGTATTGCCGTAGAACATTTTTATTAACATTTCCGTAAGGGTGGGGTAGGGTGTCCGGCCCCAACTTTGGACCTAATTTAAAAAAAAACTGAGCCGAACCACACCCTGGATTTTTCTCAAGTAGACCTTAGCTATTCATCTTCACATTGCACCTAGTGGCGAAAAAGTATTGCCGTAGAACATTTTTATTAACATTTCCGTAAGGGTGGGGTAGGGTGTCCGACCCCAACTTTGGACCTATTTTAAAAAACTGAGCCGAACCACACCCTGGATTTTTCTCAAGTAGACCTTAGCTATTCATCTTCACATTGCACCTAGTGGCGAAAAAGTATTGCCGTAGAACATTTTTATTAACATTTCCGTAAGGGTGGGGTAGGGTGTCCGACCCCAACTTTGGACCTAATTTAAAAAAAAACTGAGCCGAACCACACCCTGGATTTTTCTCAAGTAGACCTTAGCTATTCATCTTCACATTGCACCTAGTGGCGAAAAAGTATTGCCGTAGAACATTTTTATTAACATTTCCGTAAGGGTGGGGTAGGGTGTCCGACCCCAACTTTGGACCTAATTTAAAAAAAAACTGAGCCGAACCACACCCTGGATTTTTCTCAAGTAGACCTTAGCTATTCATCTTCACATTGCACCTAGTGGCGAAAAAGTATTGCCGTAGAACATTTTTATTAACATTTCCGTAAGGGTGGGGTAGGGTGTCCGACCCCAACTTTGGACCTAATTTAAAAAAAAACTGAGCCGAACCACACCCTGGATTTTTCTCAAGTAGACCTTAGCTATTCATCTTCACATTGCACCTAGTGGCGAAAAAGTATTGCCGTAGAACATTTTTATTAACATTTCCGTAAGGGTGGGGTAGGGTGTCCGACCCCAACTTTGGACCTAATTTAAAAAAAAACTGAGCCGAACCACACCCTGGATTTTTCTCAAGTAGACCTTAGCTATTCATCTTCACATTGCACCTAGTGGCGAAAAAGTATTGCCGTAGAACATTTTTATTAACATTTCCGTAAGGGTGGGGTAGGGTGTCCGACCCCAACTTTGGACCTAATTTAAAAAAAACTGAGCCGAACCACACCCTGGATTTTTCTCAAGTAGACCTTAGCTATTCATCTTCACATTGCACCTAGTGGCGAAAAAGTATTGCCGTAGAACATTTTTATTAACATTTCCGTAAGGGTGGGGTAGGTGTCCGACCCCAACTTTGGACCTAATTTAAAAGAAAACTGAGCCGAACCACACCCTGGATTTTTTCTCAAGTAGACCTTAGCTATTCATCTTCACATTGCACCTAGTGGCGAAAAAGTATTGCCGTAGAACATTTTTATTAACATTTCCGTAAGGGTGGGGTAGGGTGTCCGACCCCAACTTTGGACCTAATTTAAAAAAAAACTGAGCCGAACCACACCCTGGATTTTTCTCAAATAGACCTTAGCTATTCATCTTCACATTGCACCTAGTGGCGAAAAAGTATTGCCGTAGAACATTTTTATTAACATTTCCGTAAGGGTGGGGTAGGGTGTCCGACCCCAACTTTGGACCTAATTTAAAAAAAACTGAGCCGAACCACACCCTGGATTTTTCTCAAATAGACCTTAGCTATTCATCTTCACATTGCACCTAGTGGCGAAAAAGTATTGCCGTAGAACATTTTTATTAACATTTCCGTAAGGGTGGGGTAGGGTGTCCGACCCCAACTTTGGACCTAATTTAAAAAATCTAAGCCGAACCACACCCTGGATTTTTCTCAAGTAGACCTTAGCTATTCAGCTTTACATTGCACCTAGTGGCGAAAAAAGTATTGCCGTAGAACATTTTTATTAACATTTCCGTAAGGGTGGGGTAGGTGTCCGACCCCAACTTTGGACCTAATTTAAAAAAATCTAAGCCGAACCACACCCTGGATTTTTTCTCAAGTAGACCTTAGCTATTCAGCTTTACATTGCACCTAGTGGCGAAAAAGTATTGCCGTAGAACATTTTTATTAACATTTCCGTAAGGGTGGGGTAGGTGTCCGACCCCAACTTTGGACCTATTTTAAAAAACTGAGCCGAACCACACCCTGGATTTTTCTCAAGTAGACCTTAGCTATTCATCTTCACATTGCACCTAGTGGCGAAAAAGTATTGCCGTAGAACATTTTTATTAACATTTCCGTAAGGGTGGGGTAGGGTGTCCGACCCCAACTTTGGACCTAATTTAAAAAAAAAACTGAGCCGAACCACACCCTGGATTTTTCTCAAGTAGACCTTAGCTATTCAGCTTTATATTGGACCTAGTGGCGAAAAAAGTATTGCCGTAGAACATTTTTATTAACATTTCCGTAAGGGTGGGGTAGGGTGTCCGACCCCAACTTTGGACCTAATTTAAAAAAAAACTGAGCCGAACCACACCCTGGATTTTTCTCAAGTAGACCTTAGCTATTCATCTTCACATTGCACCTAGTGGCGAAAAATTATTGCCGTAGAACATTTTTATTAACATTTCCGTAAGGGTGGGGTAGGGTGTCCGACCCCAACTTTGGACCTAATTTAAAAAAATCTAAGCCGAACCACACCCTGGATTTTTCTCAAGTAGACCTTAGCTATTCAGCTTTACATTGCACCTAGTGGCGAAAAAGTATTGCCGTAGAACATTTTTATTAACATTTCCGTAAGGGTGGGGTAGGGTGTCCGACCCCAACTTTGGACCTAATTTAAAAAAATCTAAGCCGAACCACACCCTGGATTTTTCTCAAGTAGACCTTAGCTATTCAGCTTTACATTGCACCTAGTGGCGAAAAAGTATTGCCGTAGAACATTTTTATTAACATTTCCGTAAGGGTGGGGTAGGTGTCCGACCCCAACTTTGGACCTAATTTAAAAAAAATCTAAGCCGAACCACACCCTGGATTTTTCTCAAGTAGACCTTAGCTATTCAGCTTTACATTGCACCTAGTGGCGAAAAAGTATTGCCGTAGAACATTTTTATTAACATTTCCGTAAGGGTGGGGTAGGGTGTCCGACCCCAACTTTGGACCTAATTTAAAAAAAAACTGAGACGAACCACACCCTGGATTTTTCTCAAGTAGACCTTAGCTATTCATCTTCACATTGCACCTAGTGGCGAAAAAGTATTGCCGTAGAACATTTTTATTAACATTTCCGTAAGGGTGGGGTAGGGTGTCCGACCCAACTTTGGACCTAATTTAAAAAAAACTGAGCCGAACCACACCCTGGATTTTTCTCAAATAGACCTTAGCTATTCATCTTCACATTGCACCTAGTGGCGAAAAAAGTATTGCCGTAGAACATTTTTATTAACATTTCCGTAAGGGTGGGGTAGGGTGTCCGACCCCAACTTTGGACCTAATTTTAAAAAAAAACTGAGCCGAACCACACCCTGGATTTTTCTCAAATAGAACTTAGCTATTCATCTTCACATTGCACCTAGTGGCGAAAAAGTATTGCCGTAGAACATTTTTATTAAAATTTCCGTAAGGGTGGGGTAGGGTGTCCGACCCCAACTTTGGACCTAATTTAAAAAAAAAACTGAGCCGAACCACACCCTGGATTTTTCTCAAATAGACCTTAGCTATTCATCTTCACATTGCACCTAGTGGCGAAAAAGTATTGCCGTAGAACATTTTTATTAACATTTCCGTAAGGGTGGGGTAGGTGTCCGACCCCAACTTTGGACCTAATTTAAAAAATCTAAGCCGAACCACACCCTGGATTTTTTCTCAAGTAGACCTTAGCTATTCAGCTTTATATTGGACCTAGTGGCGAAAAAGTATTGCCGTAGAACATTTTTATTAACATTTCCGTAAGGGTGGGTAGGGTGTCCGACCCCAACTTTGGACCTAATTTAAAAAAATCTAAGCCGAACCACACCCTGGATTTTTCTCAAGTAGACCTTAGCTATTCAGCTTTACATTGCACCTAGTGGCGAAAAAGTATTGCCGTAGAACATTTTTTATTAACATTTCCGTAAGGGTGGGGTAGGGTGTCCGACCCCAACTTTGGACCTAATTTAAAAAAAATCTAAGCCGAACCACACCCTGGATTTTTTCTCAAGTAGACCTTAGCTATTCAGCTTTACATTGCACCTAGTGGCGAAAAAAGTATTGCCGTAGAACATTTTTTATTAACATTTCCGTAAGGGTGGGGTAGGTGTCCGACCCCAACTTTGGACCTAATTTAAAAAATCTAAGCCGAACCACACCCTGGATTTTTCTCAAGTAGACCTTAGCTATTCAGCTTTACATTGCACCTAGTGGCGAAAAAGTATTGCCGTAGAACATTTTTATTAACATTTCCGTAAGGGTGGGTAGGGTGTCCGACCCCAACTTTGGACCTAATTTAAAAAAATCTAAGCCGAACCACACCCTGGATTTTTCTCAAGTAGACCTTAGCTATTCAGCTTTACATTGCACCTAGTGGCGAAAAAGTATTGCCGTAGAACATTTTTATTAACATTTCCGTAAGGGTGGGGTAGGGTGTCCGACCCCAACTTTGGACCTAATTTAAAAAATCTAAGCCGAACCACACCCTGGATTTTTTCTCAAGTAGACCTTAGCTATTCAGCTTTACATTGCACCTAGTGGCGAAAAATTATTGCCGTAGAACATTTTTATTAACATTTCCGTAAGGGTGGGGTAGGGTGTCCGACCCCAACTTTGGACCTAATTTTAAAAATCTAAGCCGAACCACACCCTGGATTTTTCTCAAGTAGACCTTAGCTATTCAGCTTTACATTGCACCTAGTGGCGAAAAAGTATTGCCGTAGAACATTTTTATTAACATTTCCGTAAGGGTGGGGTAGGGTGTCCGACCCCAAATTTGGACCTAATTTTAAAAATCTAAGCCGAACCACACCCTGGATTTTTTCTCAAGTAGACCTTAGCTATTCAGCTTTACATTGCACCTAGTGGCGAAAAAAGTATTGCCGTAGAACATTTTTTATTAACATTTCCGTAAGGGTGGGGTAGGGTGTCCGACCCCAACTTTGGACCTAATTTTAAAAAAACTAAGCCGAACCACACCCTGGATTTTTTCTCAAGTAGACCTTAGCTACTCAGCTTCGCTTAGCACCTAGTGGCGAAAAAAGTATTGCCGTATGGATTTTTTTATCAACTGTTCCGTATGGGTGGGGTAGACTTAAACTAGCATTATAAGACTCAAATGTTTTAAACTATATATATATAGCTTTTTATTTTAACATTCGAAAGCGTCAAGGGCATAAGTACTTTGAGACGTGTTAGAGGCAATATTTACTTTTACCTCAAGTACCATGACCAATGTGGAGAATCTCTTTGTTTTGCCTGTCAGCAATAGTGAAATTGGACATGCGACATACCAGGTCCACCCTGTTCATCATATGCTGACACATTATCTCGGGTCTAGGACACAAGTGCTATGTGCCATTTTAAAGGCAATATCTTCTACCTCCGGTACCTATGCCAACAAAGAGAATCTCACAGTTTGGCCAGCCGACAATAGTTAAGATGGACTATGTGACATGCCAAATACACAAGTACACCGAACCATATGCTGACAAAGTCATGCGGATAAGGGCATAAGTGATGTAGACCATCTTAGAGGCAATATCTCCTTCTACCTCAGGTAGTATTGAATTTTAGGGAACAATTTATGTTACAATGGTCAACTTTGAGATCTGGTTTTTTTTTTGTCCAGCCGGCTAAACTGAAGTTGCACTATGTTGACACAGATGGACGACTTCACACTAAAATTTATGACAACGTGACGATTTCAACTTCCCAATTATCAATTTCCCATTTCTCAGCAGTAACATACCCTCTGCCCCATCGTATGGTGTTTACATATCTCAGTTGATAGGTTATGCTCGTGCAAGTTCACACTATACGGACTTCATATACAGGAGTGTAATCTTTATAGTCCGGCAGATCGGTGAAAAATTGTGGGTTTGATGATAAAACCATCAAATTTGGCATGGTAGTAGTTCTTGGTGTTTCAAATAATATTAGCTATGGACCCACCTTGAAATTTCAAAATGGCAGCCTTTTCCAAGATGGCCGCCATAAACTATCAAAATCAACATATATCACTGATATCAGGTCAAATTTATGGTAAAATTTTGCATGGCAGTAGTGCTGGTTGTTTCAAAAAATATAAGCTATGAACCCACCATTAAAATTGAATATGGCGGTTTTTTCCAAGATGGCCGCCACAAAATATCAAAATCAACAACTATCCCTTATATTAGTTCAAATTTGTCATGTTAGTAGTGCTGGGTGCTTCGAACAATATAAGCTATGGACCCAACTTGAATTACAATATGGCGGCTTTTTCCAAGATGGCCGCCATAAGATATCAAAATCGACAAAATTCCCTTATAGAAGGTTACAAAGTGTTTTGTTTTGACGTACCTTCAGTAAAGCTAAGTGCTCTATAATACCAAGTGCATGCCACATTTATTTACTAAAGTCAAACATAAACAGATTTGTGAGGAAAGTATAGAAAATCGTAACTACGGTACCATTCCTGCATAACAGTAGTCTACAAAGAGTGATCACGTATAGACACTGGCGTTATTCCCATATTTAAGCAAAACTTAACTAGAATGTATGCTTCTCGAGTCGAACAGTTTTCCCTGTGATCAACTGGAAGAGGACATAGTAATGATCTAAAAATTGCAGTAATATCAGGCTTGACAGGCCATTAACAAGGCAGGTGCTTGCTTCTTCTGTTTAGTAATTATTTTGGTTTTGCAATTAAACAAGCAACCGCAACAATCTGTTTGTATGTCAACGATACTTGAAAAATCTGCACATACAGGTAGTTCAAGAAGACATAATGTAGGCAAAGTATTTTCAACAGTCATTAAAAACATTAGTTGATAATCGTTTGGCCAAATATTCAGTTGCAGTCAAGTTATTCAATTGAGGCAAATATGACATTATCCATTTCAAAGTAACGTCTTTTTTAACTTTTCTATTAATCGTAAACATTACATTCAACTGAATTAAAACCATCTCATAATGTATATAAGCCTTCTACTGGATGCTAGGACCAGGAAAAGAGGAGGTACTAAATTACAACATGTACAGTTTACGTTTGTCATTTATGAATGATCCAATTATCTGTTTATCTACAATACTATATTTATAAAAATTGTGGTTCCTCCTGCGAAACCTGGTGGTTTTACAACGGCAACCGTGGACAATATTGACAACAACAAGAGTTCAACTACGGCTAACGAATCTTTCCGTAGTACGACAATTTCAATATTTCCGCATTTTCTTAGTCCAACTTGTCAATTCGTTATAACCTTTTCTTTGAAATATATGCATGCGTTTCTTACTTACATCTTACCAGAAATACATGTATGCCGACCTGGTATAATTACTCAATTGTGCAACATAATCCTTGCATGGTATAAATAAGTTAATAAAATGATCACACTGATGGCTTGAAGCAGATGATAATGAAAACATTAAATATGTCTGGACATCATTCCACGCATATAGAGCCAAGAAAATGGTCATCCACCTTTATATATCAACTGCATTGACCGATGTTACAGGAAGAGATTAAACCTGTCACAACGATTCGACATTCCATGAATATAATCCAGCAATGTGTTATTCTTTTCCGAGACATGTATCAATTATCACTTTTGATCAACTATTGTTTTGCTTTTGGAAAATCGGAACAGTGGAACAGGCCAAACATATTTCGAGCAGAATAGAGAATAGTTTTGTTTAATGTCTTTATATAGAAATGGTATCGTTGAGAACCTTATGTGATTGGTTAGAAAACAGTGGTTGAACAAGTGTTCGTTCAAAGGAAACATAGTACTTAATGAGGAACGAGACTCTGTTGAGAACTATGTAACATTCAAAGAATGGAGTAATAAGAGGAAATTTAAAGTCCCTTAACCACAACTGGTCTGCAACATTAGAGATTGAACTGGACATTTTGATGTGAGATCATTAAGAGAATGTTCCTTATCAGTGTACAAAGATTCCATTATACTGCTTATTCATCGGTTCTTTGCATTTTTCATCAAACTTATGGCGTCCAGAACCCTGCGCTATATCATGCCATTTTAAACTATACAGTTTAAGTGTTGCAAACGTAATTTGAAAATGAAAATGTAGATCAAGCTCAATAGTAGAATTACACACTTGTAAAAGGAGAAGGTGGGGCAATCAGATTAACTATCAAAATCGCACAACTACAGCATTTAATAGTGTTTTGTCTAGAAATAGCCATAGTAATTAACAAAATTAAACCCTCCTTTGAAATAATATAACGTGATCAAATAATCCCCATGATGTTCTACACCAGAAACGATTTAAAAGCAAAACACAACATTCTCAAAGCATGTGAAAGCTTTAGGCGAAGGAATGTTTCTGCCTTTTACCCAGTGTGCTACTTCGAATGATGCGGATGGGATATACCCTATTGGACAATTATCACAGAGGTATCAGCATTTTGTAATGAGGTAATAAAATGTGGTGGACAGATATAAAACAGATGTCACGGTAGATGAAAATGCGGAGGACAATGATGTTATGTACGGTCCTGTTTAAAATGTGGTGAGGAGGGACAAAAACTAAATGGGCGGTCCATAAGAAACATTTGAAAACTGCTGTGAAAATATGTTGTTGTTTAGATGATAAAACGATGGATAAGATACTTAGGCACTCAAAAATCATTAGTAAAACAAAACCAGATAAGAACATGGATAAACAAAAAACGAAAAAAAAATTGCTAACACAAATCACTACACAAAAATCTAAAAATTGAGCTAAACCAATCCCACTTAAATCCGGGGGTGATCTCAGGTGCTTAAGAAGGATACGCAGTTTTTGTTCAACAAGTGACACATACCTAGGTACTCTTGTTTAAATAGATTGATGAGTCATATCCAGTTTAGGCATATATCATATACTAGTGGATTTATAAATGTCTCTTTTCTAACCCTTAGAATCACAACATTTAAAACATGTCAAACCATTGGTACGTGTAAATTATCTTAAGCTTGATCGAATCTGGACATTTGAAATGAAGTAAGGATTTCCATGCTTAAACGATGAATAAACAAGAATTTTACTGGTTGACAACACAGACATTGAAAATAAAGAGCAAATAACTCAACATTGAAAGCATAAACAACACAAGTCCCTTTTCATCAAAACTAGGGTCAACGCAGGTGTTAGGAAGGTGTGTATTTTCTGGCCAACTGGTAACACTCGGGATGTTACTCATTTTACTTAGAAATTCGGTGATTAGTATTATTTATTTATCATATTGATGTTACCACAATCGAGGAAAAAGAAAGGATTGTGACAAGGAGAAGTGGAACTTATCCATATATCATTAATGACTCAGATGGCACTAAACGGTCAAATATATTATGATGGCGTCCTGAAAACGTTCGAATGTTTCCATTTATGGGATCTTTGATTAACTTGTCATGCAAGCATCATCAGAGAATCATGGAAACGCAATCCCTAGAATATTGTATAAACTGCAAAGTGCAATTCGATAGAAGAAATAAATATCAGTAAAGCCTTTTGTTAGTTTCGTTCATTTTCACTTTTGGCGGCCATTTTGCAATTTTCCGCCATTTTGAAAAAAATGACTTATGAGAAACGTTGGATTACATTTTATATGTATTTAAAAGATTCGGTTTATATATTATTTGCTTTAAGTTATACATGGTTGTAAATTTGGACTGATTGGCAGACATTTTGAAAATGGCCGCCATATTGGATTTTTCAGAGTGGGTCCATAGCTTAAATTGACTACCAAATATATATTTACAATTGTACAAAGTTTCATGCTTTTATCATCAAACCCACAATTCTTCTAAAAATATGTACGAATCAGCTGGACTATTACGCAGAAACTGCGCCAACAGAGTAATGAGGAGGAAAGATTAAAAATGACACTCCGTAAACTGTATGGACACCATCACGAATTGGTTGATCTATACGATGTGTCGGTGTCTAAACTAACTAACGACATTTTACCACATCTTAGATTGTGGTTTTCATCTACGTCTGATAAGTACCGAACATGACCTATCCCCGAATATGACTGTTTTGCCGAGTGTGAATTCGCATTGCTATAAGACGTGTCTCGGTATATCCACATTCGTGTATTTAAGGATGTTCACTCCTCTTGTTTTTGAATTTTGCCAGATATTCGATATCCTCTGGTAGTGCCATTAAAAATTTTCTCCGCTAGCTCCTACTTTTCTTTTATAATTTTATTATATATAGTTTAAATAGCAATATTTGAAAATACAATAAAATCCTTGTTATTTTTTCATATTTTTGAAAGAAAAAGGGTCCAATGTTAAATGTATGAAAAGTCTAGAGAGAATTATTTCCGCCAAATTTTCAAAGGCTCATATTTCCAAAACAAGCACACTTACCCTTCATTTTCTTCTGCTATTTTAGTTCCTTTATTTATATACTTTCAGTTTATTACAGTCTTTTAAAGAGCTTGTTATTTTGAAACAGAGTAGAGAGCATCCTTAATTATGATGTTTCTTATGTAAGTCTATTGGATATTGTGTTTTGTCTTATCGTTTATGGTTTGAATTCTATTTTTATTTTCTATATGTATGAAAAAGTTCAGATAATTAATTAGCTGGTTCATTTATATGATTTTTAGCTTAAAACAACTATATGCACAGGATTTATATGTTTTACACAGTTTTGATTTAGGTAGCAATATACAGTTAGGATTAAAATTAACTCTTCTAAGTTTTACCATCCCCTTTTCCTTGTTTTCTTACAAATTAAGCTACTGTTTGTGTCATATATGTGCATATTTATGTAATCAGTATCTTTCATAGATTTGATATCCATTAGTTGAAATGGTTAAGGATAATTTCCTTTGGTGTATCCATGGCAACAACCTGCATATATTTGCTATAAAATATTGCAAAAGGGGGTAAAGATGTCACATATTTCCCCAAAATTTAGACACAAGTAGAATTTCAATCCCTTGGAGTGATACCTTTTCAGCAATTGTTTACATGTATCTATCAACAGATCAAATAAAATCATATGTCTTTCGTCTCATTTCAAACAGTTCGTGTGAAAAAAGTGTTTGTAAACAGTTCACAAATTTCTGGACCTGTGGTTGGTCTGGCTATGAAAATAGGGACAGTAAAACAGAAAATAGCCCATAAAACATGTAAAATAATCTTGATGTTCTTAAAACCCACTTTGAAGGCTAAATTAGTCATCAGCTGTCTAAAAAGAATTTTATTGCAGGATATAAGCGGAAGGTTTGGCTAGCCATAAAACCAGGTTCAACCCACCATTTTTGCTTTAAATGTCCTGTACCAAGTCAGGAATATAGCAGTTATTATCAAATTGTCGTTTCTATGTATGTTAGTGTTTGTTTTGGTAGCAGTTCAGTGTTTTTGTTGTTCCGTTGTTTTCCTCTTATAGTTGACGTGTTTCACTCGGTTTTGGTTTGTGACCCGGATTTGTTTTCGCTTAATCGATTTATGGTAGCAATAAGCAGTTAGGAAAAAACTTAAAATGACACCCAATATTTTAAAACACCCTCTTTCCATTGCTTTCTAACAAATTAGGCTTAATGTGGGTTATGCATGTGCATATATATGGAAACAGCATTTTCCATAGATTTAATTTCAATAGTTAAAATGGTGAAACATAATATCTTTTGGTGTAACCATGGCAACAATCTGTATTTGATACAAAATATTACAAAAGGGGTGAAAAGTCACAAAAGTCCCCAAAATTTGGTCCAAAGGAAAATTTCAATCCATTAGAGTGATACTTTTCTGAAACCATAAACATTTATCTACCAAGGTGTCAAAATAAATCATATGCATTTCGGCTCATTTTCCCATAAAATTGAATTGAAAAGTTCGACGGTCAAATCTTTGTTGAAAACACTGCAATAATTTCTATGGGCTGTATGGATGTAAAATACGGACTGTCAAACCATAAAATGGCATTTAAAACATGCAAAAATAACCTTTATATTCATATAAACCCACTTGGAAGGCTATATTATTCTTCAGCAAAACTTTCAAATCTCTATGGCCAAAATGCGAAACTAAACTTCTAACTGTCTGTGTATTGCTACCTATGTCTATTGAACAGCGGTACTACTGTTGCCTTTATTAACATACCAAATACCCCCTCTTTCCCCATTCCTCACAACTCGTACAGGTTTAGGCATTACCGCTATGAGCAATTTTAGTTGCAATGTCTCGCTCTACCTCTGGTCAATTGGTCAATGTGGAGAATCTCTTAGTTAGGCCAGTCGCCAATAGTTACTAGATTATATGAAATAACAGGTACCTATCACCCTATACCGAAAAACTCGTCCGGGCCTATAACATAATTAGTATTGGCCATTTTAGTGAAAATGTCTACCTCTACGTCAGGTACCAAGATAAAGGTGGAAAATGTCTTAGTTTAGCCAGGCGGATCATTTTTCAAGATTTTGAAACTTTAATCTAAATGAAATAGGATACAAGTTTTGTGCAATCAACTCCTACTGCAGTTTTAATCCAGATCTCATACACTTTACAAAAGATCGAACCTATGTTAAGGTTGCGCACCTCCTATAACTCGTTGAGTGATTTTTCAACTTTTCTAGACTTTGGATCTTAGTCATTTTCAGCAATATTTATGAAATTTTGTGTAATCAACTCCTCCTTAAGTTTTCCACCTAAATCCTATAAACTTCACTGGACGATTGTACATATGTTGGAATTGTGCAAATTTATGAACAGCATTGTCGTGTAGATTTTTATACGAATTAAATATAACGGTGGAAGGGAATCAGTTATTTCAAACCTCGATATTGGACCTATGTATGGTTGTCTGGACATTTTGGTCCAGGAAATAAAAGGTTACTGCCTTTGATTTGCATCTATTGCGTATAAAATTACTGTACAGATATTTCTTTTTCTTATTAAATTTACAACGAGTGACTTTTTAGTTTTCTCACCTGGGCCTTTTATCCAGGAAACATTATGCCAATCGTTTGCATTTAAAGCTTATGCAGATCAAATTAAAAGCATGGCCAATAGGATTTGTTTATGTGTTAGATTTAAGTTGCATACTTCAGTACCGATATTGGACTCATGATATAGACCTTCCGTGAAATGTCCGCTTTTGGTCCAGGACATATTGGCTCTCCGATTTTCATATACACCTAGTGCAGATAAAATTTTCGACGCAGGAATTTTTTTACAAATTAATTTCAGGCTGTATAAATAAACTCATCATAGATACCAGGATTAAAATTGTGTACGCCAGATGCGCTTTTGTCTACAAAAGACTCTTCAGTGATGCTTTAATCATCAAGTTTAAAAATACCAAATAAAGTTGAAGAGCATTGAGGACCAAAAATTCCGAAATGGTTTATCAATACAGCTGAAGTAGGCTAAATGTGGTTTAGACCTTTCTAAGAGTAGTCATAAACTGGGCATTTTGACTTAAAAACCGTAGGCCACAGGTTTGATTTTTACTAGTGCGAATAAAAGCATTGACGTATGGAGTTAAATTTAGAGTGGATAAGGGTTCAGTTATATCAGATCCCTATATTTAACCTATAACGTAGACCTTCCGTGAGTCTTCCACCTGGATCTTTTGGTCCAAAAGATATGAGGTCACTGTCTTAAATTTGCATCATGTGTGATCGAAATGTTGTCAAAGACTACTTTTTAATTAAGTGATGGTAAGGGGTAGGTAATCTCAGACCCCGATTTGGATCCTATGATGTAGATCTTCTGTTGTTTAACCCATCTGGGCCTTTTTGTCGATGAAACCTTATAGTCTACCTTTTATATGCATGTAGTCCGGATACAAGTATTGCCATTGGAAATATTTTCGAATTAAATTTACGCAGTAGGAAGGAGATGAGTATTATCAGACCTCGATATTGGATATGTGGTGAGGTCTATCTTAGGTTTCCCCCTGTGTCTTTTGGTCAAGAAAACATTAGGCCTGTAGTATAGAATTGACAGTTCGGCCGCACAAAAACATAGCACCGGTTTTTAAAACATAAACCAGTAACCCTCACCCTAAACCCTTAAAATAACAGCCCAGTTCGAAAAAAACAACTGACCTGACAGGAGAATGATAAAATGAAAAATACAATATGGAAATGACATCAACATATAAAGTTGAAAGTGAGGAAGATTGTATATATACAGATGATCTGAACGGAAAGGTCTCATGAGGCTATGAAATGTGCACTGTGATATCACAGAAATTACAGAAGTGGATGGAAAATTTTGAAATAGTAAATTGTTAATTCTTAGAAATAGAAGAAATGGAAATCACTAAAGTCTCAGCTTACAATATACTATACAAAAAATAAAATAAATTGGTGGGAACTTGTGTCAAAAGTAACGGTTTACAAATAGACCTACATTTTGATCTGTAAATAGTATCAGAGTTGGTTTAAAAACTTTAAATAAACTTTAAAATGATAAAAATAAAACTTTTTTTAAGAGGGGGGATAAAAAGATATACAATTATGACATGGCATTAACAAATAGAATGGTGTTTGCTGTTGAAACAAAAAAACCGTTGAAAGCTTTTGCTAGGAATCAACTTTTTTAAAAAATTAAAATATAGGGAAAGCTCAGACGATTGAATCAATTCAATCTAAAACTGACATAATGCTGGCGGAAAGAAACAGACATTTGTGGAACATTTTTTAAGTAGTCAAACCTAGAAAAAAGCCTTGGTGGATAATTTACCACAAGGACCATCAAACCCAGAGTCTAGATGGATCCAGAGACATTTTAAAATACCACGTGTTTCAAAAGGATGGAAATTATAAATGGGGGTACAACAAAAATTGGCAAAAGTATATGTGATTTTAAATTGCATGTTTGAAAAGATGGTTAGTGATAAGAAGGAAGAAGAAGAAACTTATATTCATTGCTGAACAAACATGACAAAGGTGATCAACTTTGAAGATATGTTGAAAATGATGTAAAATAGCTTTGGAGAGAAATTTGCAAGTTGGACATCAGACAAAAGTGGTTAGGCACTGAATGAGAAGATTAGAATAAAATTTGATATCGATAGATAAAGATCAATTGTCGGATGTCAATACTAGGTCTTACCTAAGTGGCTGGCACACAAGAAAGCCATCATTGATGTTAAGAACCAGGACGAGCAATGTTTTATTTGGGCGATTTTGGTGTCGATACATTACGAGTGGGTAGAACATAAAAGTGTTGACCGGGTAAACCAGTACTATCGATGGGCAGAAGAGTTCACGTTTGAAGGGATTGACTTCCCAGTGAATCTCATGTTTGAGAAAACAATCCATTATATCAACCAGCGTGTATGGTTTAGAAAAGAAAAAGACCAACCCACTCAGGATATCTGATACTGACAAAAGAGAACTGAATGTGGACTTGTTGGAGAATGAGAAAGAAGGATTGACACACCGCTATTATCTGATGCCTTATCACTTGATCTAAAGTATCAACATATTTTATAGATTACCCCCGGTTTTTTGTCAGTCTGATTTCGACTTACGAGTTTAACATGTTAAAATATCCTTTTGGTTTCTTTCGCCTCTCTTTTAATCACTTCCAAAGTGAGCAGACCCTACACTGAAATGCAGTCAACTTTAGCGTTTGATAGTTCATTGATAACATTCTGGCGTATCACAAACAAACAACTTGTAACGTCTCATTTCATTGGCCGAAAGATTCAAATACAACAACAATCGTAGTGTGCACGTGAATTGACACAGGTGACTGACTATGGAATTTACTATGTTACTACGAACGTAAAACAAGGATTTGACCATGTATAGTTTACAAATCTTTGGTCAAAAGAATTAAATAAATGTTTTGAGAATTTCAAATAGTTGTGTCGAAATATTATACTGCAGCAACATAATTAACTTGTACCGCATTATAAAAAATAAGGATAAAATAAAATGCATGTGCCGCTTTTATACAGATGATTAAGGAATCACTTTTAATTTCTTTCAATGTCGTAGTTACTTATAATAAGGATCTCATAATACTGATCCATTACAATAATTACAATAATTTATGATGGGTTGCACATTCCTCTTTAATGTTTTCATGCTATAAAACGAACATACAGAACGTTACACAATAGCTAAGCGTTTGGTCATTCAGAAATTCCGTATCATAAACGGAGCAAATTGTCCCCGAAATATAGTAACAAAACAACAATAATCGTATCATTTGTACACGTGAATGAAGACGTAGTTTGCAATGTACTATCATGGTCACCACGAAATTCAAATGAATTCAGTGAAGGCATGTTGGTGTAAAAGGATTGAAATGTTACATCGACGAAGATTTTTCTTTTGTATGTGTGGAACTAAAAAATAAATAAATACTTGTGAGAAATATCGTAGTTTATAAGGAACAATATAAATGTACTGTTTTCGATTTTAATTGGCTGAAAACTTATCTTTTAATTTCATACCGTAAGAATAGTGATTTGCATAACATTGTTGAACTATCCGCCAAAGTGACGTGTAGTATGCATGCGTATTTAAATTGAAATACAAAATCATACATTGACCTATAATGGTTTACATTTATAAATTTTGACTTGGATGGAGAGTTGTCTCATTGGCACTCATACCACATCTTCTTATATCTATGTAAGATAAACTGATAAACCTAATATTAAGAAATTATTAATAAGGATGACTGAATGCATGTACAAGAAGGGACCCACCTTTTTATCAATACATTTAATGAATAAACACGCTTTTAAAGTCATATGAAACGAGTGACTGGTGAAAAATAATGTTTATTCAATTATTGAACCAATGCATGTATTTATCATAAACTTAGTCTTCTGTGCACAATGTTAACCTTTTTTACGCAAATATATCGTATAATAGTCAAATTTTTTTTCTATATGTCTGTTATAATGTGAAAATATGGCGGCTAATTATTTGTCGTGTTTTGAAGCCGAAGTTTACCGATTGTCACCTTAAAGTAAACAATCAACAAAGAAGCATGGATATTGAGCACGTGTATAGCATGTACAATCAGATAATTGTTTATTTCAATGAGAGATCCATGCGTATTGCGATCACCGGATTTTACGAGACGAGTCACGCTAAGGTCACTTTGCATACGGAAAATATGTCGGCGAATTGCTCCTGGAAGCAAGCAATTAAAAAAGTAAACTTTATCTAAATGTGGACAATTCATAGAATTTTCTTCAGAAAAAAGTATATGTACATAGGTTTTATAGTGAAAACTATCCATTTAGTTATAAAAACATATGCATCATTTTTTTTTTAATTTGAGGTTTCATATGTCTTTAAAACTGATTGTTTTCTATGTAATATTTTTAAAAATATTTACAATATATTATTTACATTCGTTTTCATCCGAGAATAGCAAAACAGTTAATTATAAAATTCATTAAGTATATCACTGGAGTTTATAAAGTACATTTCCTTCCACTGTGCCATGGTTTGCCATCTCCATTTTCTCTAAACAAAGTATGGTTGGTTACATGTTCTGAATTTACTTAGAATTTCGGGATTTTTCTCAAAATTAAGTAAAATGAATCAGAAAAAAATCAAACTATTCTTAGTGGAATACCTAAAACTTGCGAAAGATATGAAAAGGCAGGATGGGCAACTTGGCAAAAAGGCCGGATGACGATTTATGTAAAAATAATCCAGACAAACTAATAAAAAAAGGCAGGACCAAATAGACTTAAAAATAAAAGACTGGACAGAGATTACAACTAAAAAAAAAAGACCAAATTTTTCATCCAAGGCCCCACTCCCATCAAAATAAAATGGAATATTTCTCAATCCAGAACCAACTGAGAGGAGACAGTTGAATTAAATATTTCGATGTGAAACCTGTTAAGATTTTAAAGTTTAAAATTTTACTATTGCACAAAATTATGAATTCAATGAATTTTACATGCACATGTATATAAAAGCTAGAATTGCTATGTGATAATCAAGAACACAATCATGTACGTGAATACGACGATGGAAGGTTATAACAACCTTGAGGGTTACGTGAATACTGATCAGTCCATTCAACTTATAGTACGCGTGTTCTATTTTCGCAGGTGTGAGGTCGAAGGTTTGAATTGACCAATGAAAACAATCGTTCCTTTACGAGTTAATCTAATAAAGTTTGTTTGACTGATTACGTCGCACTACCTTTCGCTAAGCTTGGCCGCATTTAAGTGTATCCCAGCAAAAAGAGAACAGTAATAACAAGATGAATGCTAAGTTACGATGACGGATCAAGGGGCCTACGAAGATTTTGAAAACCATTTGAAATCAATGAAGGTTCCATTAATTCGATGTGTACGCAGGATTTGAGTGCTTTACTGATGACATCAAGTCGAAAACATTGTGAGGGATTGTAGTGAAAACAATGCAATTTTTTTTTCAAAAATCAAGGAACAGAATAAGATCCCAGCTAAAAAAATCATGAGTCGCTGGTGCCGAATGGATAACTGCAAACCCTACAAAAGTACACATCGTCCAGAATTTGCTATAGCATTAAGGGCTATGACGACAGGGTGTATTCTAGAGAACCAATTTGTTATACAACATGTTCAATGTAGAAAGAAAGGGTCGATATTACCAAGAACTTTGTGATTACTTGAATATGTACCAGAAAGAGAATTATTGAATGTTCAAGGAGATGTCGGAGAAGAAAAAATAAGTATTCGTTAGAGCAGGCAACGATGTAACGGATCTGCTGAAAAAAACTAGGAGATGACAAAGTGAGACATAACTATCAATATACCGGGGATTCAGGGCGCAGCTCACAAGTGAAACCTAAAGAACAAGATACCCAAATTAATCCCGTTGATCTTCTATAACCAGGCCGGGTACGACAGTCATTACATCATTACAAACATGAGTGGAGCACAGATTACTTACATACCCAAAAACGAAGAATTATACATTCCCTTTACAAACATTGTTGCGGTTGGTGAGTTTAAAGGGGAGGAGGGGAAGATGTTGACAATGTACCGGAACTCACGCTTTATTGGCAGCCTGACATTTATAAAAGCAATTGTTCACGTACTTGTAGAGAATAACACAGCTGTCGAATTTCCAAACATACAGAAAGTGTTTGGAGAAATCAGGAATTCTAATGAAATTTTATGTAACATTTTTTTCATTGGCTAAAAGTTACCATCAAATCCACAGTTGACGTGGCGTAACTAAGGAGGACCCGCCATTTTAATTGCTTGGATCAAAATCTATCAATAACTACAATATTATCGAAAATAAAACAACGTCTACCTAAAATCGCCGTTTTGATGTGATTATGTCCCAATTTGAATCTTAGAAGTAAGATTATAACCTTCAGTTTGTAAGTTTTCATTTTTATGACGTCACGTTTAGCGATGACTTCTTTGCGCCAAAATCATTCATGTAGTTTCGCGGAATTTTATTTTATTTCAAATTTATACATTTTTTCAAGCTCTAACGTATTTCTTTTTGTAATGCATTAAAATCGGAAGAAGAGTACTGTAGTTGCCACCGTCAATTTTGATTTGATGGTCGCAAATTGGGAGATAACAGTATTGTATGTTAGCTTGGCCTTCGTAAAACGTAGATTTTACTGTCGCAATTGATTGAGTTTACCTAGCGACGCGTAGCGGAGCTAGGTAAACGGATATTTGCGACAGTAAAATCAAGTTTTACGAAGGCCAACAAAATACAATACAGTTATCTCCATTCTAATGCAGAATATTAAAATAAATTCCATTTTATCAATATTTTGGCTTAAAATTACATAAATGAAAAGTCCGCGAAACTGTTGCATCGTCTGTAGCATCTAAACAATGTGACGTCATATGTATACTCACGATGTCAAACATAAACACTAGACGTATTTATACCTTTCGTACGCTTCAGAATTGTTTCAATGTTGACAAAAGAAGATTTTGAGGCTCAAAATGTGACTTTCTTGTTTATTTTGTGAGAAATCACGTACCAAAAAAAAATCGGAATTCAAAATGGTGGCTTTCTTAGCTACGGACTGGTAGAACGTGGAATCTAACCCTTTAAAATATTTGTCAACATCCAATGAAAATTATCGTTACAAACGAATTGCATTAGAATTTCCATTTTACTGTCTCGCTACGCGTCGCCAGTAAAACTGCATTTGCGACCATCAAATCGCCAATTGACGGTGGCGACTCTTCAACTACAGTACTGTTATTCCTTAATTGTATAAAATAAAACAACACAATTCTAGGGATGGTAGGAACATAGCCATAAGAGAGATAGCGAACAGTCAAAAATAAGAGTACATTGTAAATCATCTGGATGATTTCCAGTTTAGGACTCGGTGCATTGAAGGAGTTAAAGCAGACAAGAATACCCAACTAACATGAATTCGCGACTACAAAGCCAGTACCTTTGGAATCTTTCACCTCTCTTTTATAAATGTTATGGGTCAAAATTTGAAGCCTGGATACTATTTCTGATCAGTTTGCAACATATGTGGAAGGTCTTAGGTTAGAAGTTGATTTTAGTAAGTTCATCATCATGATCTACAATCTATGAGATAAATCTCTGTAATGTGTCTCCAATTTTGCAGTGTTTCTGTCCAATCGATAATGTCTATCCCTTGTCGTCTGCTGAAAGAGCTTTATTGTTTTGTGTTGTACTATATCGATGGTAGCATTTGTTCAGAATCGTTTTCGTTGTGTTGTAGGAATCATAGCCCGAGTTCAGATATTATTTGAAGTCGCTTAATGCAAGCTCATCCTTGATCACATTTATTCACACCTTTAACTCTCCTGATTTCATACCTTTCTGTTTTAATGGCATACCGTTTCCGTCTTAGACCGACACGTGCAACCATTGGTATTTCAGCATAATCGATCGTGAAACATAAACTTTCTTGTTTACTAGTACCTTAGTCTTGACTTGGAATGTATGGTCAGTTGGACATCTCGTACCATTGATGCACATTTTCATATATGTATTTGTAAATGTCTCTGATCTGAATATCACAAACGAGACTGTCAGTGTTGCGTATGTAGCAGATCGTGGCTCGCGGTCCGTATTGGGGTTTGATGTAGTCTTATACAAAGTCAGTCATCAATGCTTTGGACTAGACCAAAATTGCAAAACCTAGAACGATTGGTTTCTCAAATCCCAACTTGTTTCGTGTCCTGTGGATTGCAGGCAAAAAATCGTTAAATATATTCCGTTTCTTGAAATTCAGGTTGATTGCTTGTTTTCAAGCTTTCGTTTTGTTACGGATACCAGCACGATTCAGATATTGTTCATGCTTTTGCAAACACTTTCATACTTTTACTTTTTTAAATATAACCCTAGATTCGGCTCGGAGTTTTTTTTTTTTTGTTAATGTAAGGTTTCAAGATGGGCCTTGGTTGGATATGATACATGTAGCTTTATGGATATTCCTCAGTTTCAACTTCCGGGTCACACACTCTTTAAATTCACTTATATAACGCACCACATATGTTGAAATAGCTTGAAAATTTTATCTTAAATGTATCTATAAATTATTTGTTTCCTTAATATTATCTGGCCAGTAAGGTCTCGGATGATCATTCCTCGTGTCAATCTAATGCATGTAGACTTCGCAAATTTAAGTGTTTGTCTATTTCTTCAGGCTTGTATTTTGAAATCCGAGTTTTACCGAGGTCCCAATATCCTCAAAACCGTTCCACTGGAAGTAACGTATTATACTTTCACCTTTAACATTGGTGCTGGCTTGGTAATCGTGCATTCATGTTAGCTAGGTATTCGTGTTAACTTTAACTCCTTTGATCTATCGAGCCTTAAGTTGGCAATCATCCAGATGATTCGCAATGTACTCTTACTTTCGCCTGTCTACTTTTTCTCTCATGGTTATATTCCTGCCATTTTCCGGATTTAGTTTTATTGTGAATTCCGGGTAAGGGAAATTTCTCCAAGCACTTTCTGTGTGTTTGGAAATACGACGGTTGGGTTATTCTCTGTAGACTTGCTTTCATAAATGGCTGGCTGTTAATAAAGCGTAATGCCGGTACACTATCTGCATCTTCCCTCCTCATCCCTTTTTGCTCTACGACACTTTATTGTTAAACGAAATATATTTTTGTTTGTTTTGGGTATGTAAGTAATCTGTGATCTACTAACTCACATGTTTTTAATGAAGAGGTAGCTGTCGTACCCAGCCATGTTGTGGAAAATCACCAGAATGAATTCAGGTGCCTTGTATTATAAGTTTCACTTGTGAATTTTGTCCGGTATGTTGACAGTTATCTTTCACTTTGTCATCTCCTAGTTTTTCTCAACATTCTTTGCCTGGTCGAACGCTTGTTTATTCTCTTTAGACATCTCCTTGGACATAATTATTATTTGTCTGGTACAGAGCTCAAATGTCTTCTTTAAGTTTATTCATATAAGGATCTCGGCCACATCATCTCTATTTCTACATTGTACATGTTGAATAACAAACTGGTATCTAGTAAACACCCTATCGTCACAGTAATTAATACAATAGAAATAGGACGGTGTGTGCTTTTGGTAGGGTTTGTTGTCTGGTTTGCAGTCATTCATTCGGCACCAGTAACTCATGATTTCTTCGGCCAGGATTTTATTCTTTTATTGATTTTTACAAAGTCTTGAATCCTCCCAATGTTTTCGACTTGACGTCATCAGTAAAGCACTCAAATTCTACGTACACTACGAATTAATGGAACCTTCATTGATCTCATATGGTTTTGAAAATCTGGGTAGGCTCCTTGATCCGGCATCGTTACTTTCGTAGTCATCTTTTTATTTTGCTGAGAAAGGGTCTGTTTACTTTGGAAGTGATAAAAAGAAAGGCGAAAAATACCAAAGGGATATATATACAAATAAGTCGAAAATAAACAGACAATGCCATGGCAAAAAACAAAATATAACGAAAAGACAAACAGCAGTACACAATACACAACATAGAAAACTAAAGACTGATCAAAACGAACCCGACCAAAACCAGGGAAATCTCGGTGCTTTGGAAAGGTAAGCATCTCCTGCTCCACATGTAACACCGTCGTGTTACTACTATAAAAAAATTTTCATTGGCTATATCAAGTGATTCTGAAGCACACGTTAGTGGATTGGTAATTAACAGTTATCTAACTCTAAGACAGCAACAAATTCATCAACCATCAACATTCATAGTGTTCTTTACATTTTTATACAGAGAACTGGGTAATTTAAGTAAGAATCACCTAGATTGTATGGCAGTGCAAAGTTTTACAAACTTTACGGATATGCATATAGATATGCATATAAATATGAAATTTTCTAACTCACTTTTTCCTTTAAGATACTCTTGTATGGTATTTGGCTGAAGTAGATTTTACGCAACCACATGAGCATACAACTACTAGATACCTCACTTCTTCACGAGAATGAAGAGTAGAACAAGAGTGCACACGCTGAAATGTCTCGACTTCTTTACTAACCATTGATTTTATGTTGATAGTCCTAAATATAAAGCTTTACTACAAGTAACACATAAACTTAACATGATCCAAGAAAATGAGGTCAAGGTCAGATAAACCAAACGAGAAATACATGTACACCTTACAATCATTCAATAAACTAAACATAGTTGACCTATTGCTTATAGTTTTAAGAAACAGTCTTAAACAAGAAAACTTAACATTGACCAATGAACCATGAAAATGAGGTCAAGGTCAGGTGAACCATGCCAGACAGACATGTACAGCTTACAATCAATTTATGCATTAAATATAGTTGACCTATTGCTTATAGTATCTAAGAAACAAACTTAAGCATGAAAACTTAACATTGACCAATGAACCATGAAAATGAGGTCAAGGTCAGATGATACATGCCAGACAGACATATACACTTTACAATCCTTCAATACAACAAATATTGTTGATCTATTGCTTATAGTTGAAGAAAACAGACCAAAACACAAAAACTTAACACTGAGAAATGAACCGTGAAAAGGTCAAGGTCAAATAAAACCTGCGAGACTGACATGTACATCATAAAATATTTCCATACACCAAATATAGTTGACCTATTGCATATAGTATAAGAAAAAAGACCAAAACTCAAAAACTTAACTTTGACCACTGAATCATGAAAATGAGGTCAAGGTCAGATGACACCTACCAGTTGGACATGTACACCTTACAATCATTCCATATACCAAATATAGTAGACCTACTGCTTATTGTGTCTGATATATGGACTTGACCACGAAAACTTAACCTTGTTCACTGATCCATGAAATGAGGTCGAGGTCAAATCAAAATTGTCTGACGGGCATGAGGACCTTTCAAGGTACGCACATACTAAATATAGTCATCCTATTACTCATAATAAGAAAGAAATTAACATTACAAAAATGTTGACTTTTTTTCAAGTAGTCACTGAACCATGAAAATGAGGTCAAGGACAATGGACATATGACAGACGGAAACTTCGTAACATAAGGCATCTATATACAAAGTATGAAGCATCCAGGTCTTCTAGCTTCTAAAATATAAAGCTTTCAAGAAGTTAGCTAACGCCGCCGCCGCCGCCGCCGGATCACTATCCCTATGTCGAGCTTTCTGCGACAAAAGTCGCAGGCTCGACAAAATGATCAGAAATATTAGATAAATGAGTGGAATATAGATATTTAATATAGTACTCCCCACAAATCAATGTCTTACATGGATTCGAAAAGTGAACGAAAGACTTAAAATTATACACGTCAGATAGGTCTTTTGAGGAATAAGTTACTATATGAACCACAGGATATATAGTGTGGTATTTTAATCAAGATTCTTCCACGGAACTGGAATACACTGGACATGGTGATTTAAAACGGATTGAAATATATACATATATATATATTATGATTATTATGAACTTAGCACGCGAAGAAATCGATTGAGTATTTACAACTATAAATTATCTAAAACATAGATGAACTACAAAAACGCGACACAGTAGTGTTTGAAAATATTTGTTTGAATGTTTTGAAAATGCTTTCAGATGGTCAACCGTTTGATGAAGTGACGTTTTGATTAAAATTATGAAAAGAAAGATGGTAGATTAATTTGTATTTGTAAAGACAAGCGAGCATTGTTACTCTTTTCGTGAACCTCGATGGTAAAACGAATGCAGACCAGATTATGCAGAACCACTCAATTAGTAATCTCTCCGAGCAAAATAAGGAGATGAACCGATGAAGAAAGGCTGGTATACAAAGAATTTGCTCGAATTGGTCGCAAACATGAAAAAATAAAAATAATAAAAATTGTTTAAAGCATGTTATCGATGGGTGCAGCAATCAAGGAATACCTCGATGTGATTGTTCAATCGAAACTTACGGATAAATCTAAACAATCACATACAACCGCAGATGACAAGATAGAGGTTAAAACCATCAAAGTCCTTTTTACATACCAGTACAAACAGAAATTAGAGAACTAATTTCTACTTGAGAACAAATCCAGGTGTTGTTCCGCTTAGTTTTATTTTAAATAAGGTCCAAAGTTGGGGTCGAACACCCTACCCCACCCTTACGGAAATGTTAATAAAGAATGTTCTACGGCAATACTTTTTCGCCACTAGGTGCAATGTAAAGCTGAATAGCTAAGGTCTACTTGAGAAAAAATCCAGGGTGTGGTTCGGCTTAGATTTTTTAAAATTAGGTCCAAAGTTGGGGTCGGACACCCTACCCCACCCTTACGGAAATGTTAATAAAAATGTTCTACGGCAATACTTTTTCGCCACTAGGTGCAATGTAAAGCTGAATAGCTAAGGTCTACTTGAGAAAAATCCAGGGTGTGGTTCGGCTTAAATTTTTTAAAATTAGGTCCAAAGTTGGGGTCGGACACCCTACCCACCCTTACGGAAATGTTAATAAAAATGTTCTACGGCAATACTTTTTCGCCACTAGGTGCAATGTAAAGCTGAATAGCTAAGGTCTACTTGAGAAAAATCCAGGGTGTGGTTCGGCTTTGATTTTTTAAATTAGGTCCAAAGTTGGGGTCGGACACCCTACCCCACCCTTACGGAAATGTTAATAAAAATGTTCTACGGCAATACTTTTTCGCCACTAGGTGCAATGTAAAGCTGAATAGCTAAGGTCTACTTGAGAAAAAATCCAGGGTGTGGTTCGGCTTAGATTTTTTAAATTAGGTCCAAAGTTGGGGTCGGACACCCTACCCCACCCTTACGGAAATGTTAATAAAAATGTTCTACGGCAATACTTTTTCGCCACTAGGTGCAATGTAAAGCTGAATAGCTAAGGTCTACTTGAGAAAAATCCAGGGTGTGGTTCGGCTTTGATTTTTTAAATTAGGTCCAAAGTTGGGGTCGGACACCCTACCCCACCCTTACGGAAATGTTAATAAAAATGTTCTACGGCAATACTTTTTCGCCACTAGGTGCAATGTAAAGCTGAATAGCTAAGGTCTACTTGAGAAAAATCCAGGGTGTGGTTCGGCTTAGATTTTTTAAATTAGGTCCAAAGTTGGGGTCGGACACCCTACCCCACCCTTACGGAAATGTTAATAAAAAATGTTCTACGGCAATACTTTTACTCATACTTGGTGCAAACAGAAGCTTTGGACCTAGTGCCTATTTGACCAAAATTACACGTCTGTGTATAACACGTTTTTTTTTTTTTTTTTTAGTAGATAATAATAATAATTTGCTTGCCCACCATACTTTTTGTACAAAAAATAAACCTTTCGTCTAATCAAAAGTAAGCGATATCCACTGCTTCAGAAATAGAATGTTTCGTTAAAACAGATTTGTCTCATTAAAAAAATATTAATGCACGAGTGCAACTTTCTTTTCTTGTCATGCAGAACAATAATAACTTTTCAGGAACTATTTGAGGTATAATAGTAGTGGTTCTTAGGATTTAAAACCACGATATGGACCACGCTCTGATTGGCTTATTTATTTTTCATTTTTGTTATCTATCATACAATTGGTTCTCAATGTAACTCGGATTTATTCTACGAAAAAGAGAATTTCCGAAGTGTACTTTCTGTTTCGATTATACTGCTGTTAACTGATGGGTAAGTGAGTCCTAAAGATGCAGAAAAGGGTAAACACTAAAACAAAAATTGCATGTTTACGACCAAATAACAAACATACCTTCGCTTTAAACATTTAGGCCAAAATATCAGACTCTGGTCCAACCTGGGATTTATAAAGTTCCCTGTATAAGTCTATAACTAGTGAGTAGTGTGATCATGTTGATAGTAAGAGTTTTCCTCTGATATTCATGATTATATGATTACACAGTTGGGCCCCTATGATTGTTTGATTGTTGCGCTTGATATTCGTCATCATATGATTACACAGGCCGTGATGATCGTCTGATTACACGGTGTGATTATGTTGATAGATGAAATTATTATTCATGATAAGTTGATCACACATTCAAATCATGTTGATCGTTTGATTATTGCTCTTAATATTCATAATCATCATAATCATATTATTCCACAGATTGACCATGATGATCGTTTAAATATTGCCCTTTATGTTCATAATCATATGATTACACAGTTAGGCCGTGATGATCGTCTGAATATTGCCCTTGATAATCATGATCATATGATTAAACAGTTAGGCCATGATGATTGTTTGATTATTGCCATTAATATTCATAATCATATGATTACTCAGTTAGGCCGTGATGATCGTCTGATTATTGCCCTTGATAATCATGATCATATGATTTAACAGTTAGGCCATGATGATTGTTTGATTATTGCCCTTAATATATATAACCATATGATTACACAGTTAGGCCATGATGATCGTCTGATTATTGCCCTTGATAATCATGATCATATGATTAAACAGTTAGGCCATGATGATCAATTGATTTTGCCCTGATAATCATGATCATATGATTAAGCAGTTAGGCCATGATGATTGTTTGATTATTGCCATTAATATTCATGATTATCTGATTACACAGTTTGACGATGATGATCGTTAGATTATTGCCCTTAATATTCATGATTATCTAATTACACAGTTTGAACATGATAATCTTTTGATTATTGACCTTACTATTCATGATTATCTGATTACATATTTTGATTATTGCCCTTAATATTCATAATTATCTAATTTAAGGTTTGATTATTGCCCTTGATATTCATGATAGATAAGATAATGTAATATCACACTTTGATCATGTTAATCATATCATTATTGCCTTATTATTCATGATCAGGTGCAGATCCAGGATTTGGAAAAGGGGTGAGGCCCTATGGAAAACCAACGTTTGGAGCAATATGTTTAAAAAGTCTATACATTTATCATACATGAAGCTCCTGCCCCTCTAAATCCGCCTTTGATGATCATGTGATTACAGGGTTTAATCATCATCATCAATTCGAATCGATTGTTTGATTATTGTCCTTTATAACCTGGTTTAATCATGCCGATAGTTTTGATTTCTGCCCTAAAAATTCATGATCATGTTATTATATTGGTTGATCATTTTATTAGTTTGAATACTCCCCATATGTTTATGATTATGTGGTTACACTTCGATCATGTTAATTATGTTAGTAGTTTGATTACTGCACTGGAATTACAATATATATATATATATAAAGCCTGTACCTAAGAACCATATCAAGAATACATACATGTCATATAGACTGTACCTAAGAACCATATAGACAAAACTTATAACCTGAACCTAAGAACCATATAGACAATTAATAAAGCATATATCCAAGAACCATAAACAATACATGTACCCTATATCTAAGAACCATATATGATACATATAAACTAAACATAAGAACCATAGAAAATACATTAAGCCTATATCTAAGAACCATGGAAAATACATATAGACTGTACCTAAAGACCATAGACAACATATCAAGCTGATATCTAAGAATTATAGACAATATATAACGCCTATATCTAACAACTATATACTATACATATAGACTGAACCTAAGAACCATATAGACAAAACATACAGCCTTTCTCTGAGAACCATAGGCAATACATATAGACTGAACATAACCATAGACAAATCATAGCCTATATCTAAGAACCATAGACAATATATGTAGCATATATTTAAGAACCATGGACAATACATATAGACTGTACCTAAGAACCATAGACAATACATATATACTATATCTAAGAACCATAGACAATATATGTAGCATATATTTTAGAACCATAAACAATACATATAGACTGTATCTAAGAACAATAGACAATACATATAGACTGTACCTAAGAACCATAGACAATACATATACCAGTAGACTATATCTAAGAACCATAGACAATATATGTAGCATATATTTTAGAACCATAGACAATACATATAGACTGAACCTAAGAACCTTAGACAATACATATAGACTTAACCTAAGAACCATAGACAATACATATAGCCTATATCTAAGAACCATAGACAATATATATAGACTTAACCTAAGAACCATAGACAATACATATAGATTATATCTAAGAACCATAGACAATATATATAGACTAAACCTAAGAACCATAGAAAATACATATAGACTTAACCTAAGAACCATAGACAATACATATAGCCTATATCTAAGAACCATAGACAATATATATAGACTAAACCTAAGAACCATAGACAATACATATAGATTGTACTTAAGAACCATAGACAATACATATAGACTGAACCTAAGAACCATTGACAATACATATAGACTTAACCTAAGAACCGTACACAATACATATAGACTGAACCTAAGAACCATAGACAATACATATAGACTGAACCTAAGAACCTTAGACAATACATATAGACTTAACCTAAGAACCATAGACAATACATATAGACTGAACCTAAGAACCTTAGACAATACATATAGACTTAACCTTAGAACCATAGACAATACATATAGACTGAACCTAAGAACCATAGACAATACATATAGCCTGTATCTAAGAACCATAGACAATATATATATAGACTTAACCTAAGAACCGTAGACAATACATATAGCCTATATCTAAGAACCATAGACAATACATATAGCCTATATCTAAGAACCATAGACAATATATATAGACTTAACCTAAGAACCATAGACAATACATATAGCCTACATCTAAGAACCATAGACAATATATATAGACTGAACCTAAGAACCATAGACAATACATATAGATTATATCTGAGAACCATAGACAATATATATAGACTGAACCTAAGAACCATAGACAATACATATAGATTGTACTTATAACTTAAGAACCATAGACAATACATTTAGCCTTTATCTAAGAACCATAAACAATATATATAGACTGTACCTAAGAACCATAGACAAAACATATAGCCTATATCTAAGAACCATAGACAATATATATAGACTTAACCTAAGAACCATAGACAATACATATAGATTATATCTGAGAACCATAGACAATATATATAGACTAAACCTAAGAACCATAGACAATACATATAGACTGAACCTAAGAACCTTAGACAATACATATAGACTTAACCTTAGAACCATAGACAATACATATAGACTGAACCTAAGAACCATAGACAATACATATAGATTATATCTGAGAACCATAGACAATATATATAGACTGAACCTAAGAACCATAGACAATACATATAGATTGTACTTAAGAACCATAGACAATACATATAGCCTTTATCTAAGAACCGTAAACAATATATATAGACTGTACCTAAGAACCATAGACAAAACATATAGCCTATATCTAAGAACCATAGACAATACATATAGACTGAACCTAAGAACCATAGACAATACATATAGCCTGTATCTAAGAACCATAGACAATATATATATATATAGACTGTACCTAAGAACCATAGACAAAACATATAGCCTATATCTAAGAACCATAGACAATATATATAGACTTAACCTAAGAACCATAGACAATACATATAGCCTACATCTAAGAACCATAGACAATATATATAGACTGAACCTAAGAACCATAGACAATACATGTAGGCTGAACCTAAGAACCATAGACAATACTTATAGACTGAACCTAAGAACCATAGACAATACATATAGACTGAACCTAAGAACCTTAGACAATACATATAGAATTAACCTAAGAACCATAGCCAATACATATAGACTTAACCTAAGAACCTTAGACAAAACATATAGAATTAACCTAAGAACCATAGACAATACATACAGACTGAACCTAAGAACCTTAGACAATACATATAGACTGTATCTAAGAACCATAGACAATACATATAGACTGAACCTAAGAACCATAGACAATACATATAGACTTAACCTAAGAACCATAGATAATACATATAGACTGAACCTAAGAACCTAAGACAATACATATAGCCTATATCTAAGAACCATAGACAATATATATAGAATTAACCTAGGAACCGTAGACAATACATATAGACTGAACCTAAAACCATAGACAATACATATATAGACTGAACATAAGAACCTTAGACAATACATATAGACTGAACCTAAGAACCTTAGACAATACATATAGACTTAACCTAAGAACCACAGATAATACATATAGACTGAACCTAAGAACCATAGACAATACATATAGCCTATATCTAAGAACCATAGACAATATATATATAGCCTGTATTTAAGAACCATAGACAATAAATAAACCATATACAGTACATAAAGCAATTATATTAGAACCATAGATAATATATTTAAACTGAACCTAAAACCATAGACAATATATAAAGCCTATATCTAAGAACCATAGACAATATATATATTATTGGTAAACTTTATATAAATATAATAGCATTCCAATTTCTTCTGGCATTCCAGCTTCCTCGACCAACAAAATTGTCAGCCTTGAAGTTAATCAATAGTGCAAAATCAACCAAATCAATAGATTTAAATTCAGTCAAGCCTGAGATGTGAGGTATGTTAAATCACACATGATTTAGAGGGGAGGGTACAGAACATACAGAAAGCACAACATATACATCTTGTTTCCCACTATACTACAGGTTGTGCATGCCTAAGTATCTTTATTTCTTTTGGTAATTATGATTCATAAAACGAATGGTAGTGCATAATAGCTGTTCTAGTTTGATAAATAATTTACCATATTTATTTATAGGACCAGAAAAACAAGGAAGATTGGTAAAAGGCGAAGGAGGTGGTAAGTAAAATTTAAAAAAAACCTACAATTTCTACTAGGAGCTCTACCTTTTATACTTTAGATTATATGCAGCTACATCAATTAATGTGGATTATCTTTTTTGTTGATTGGGAAAAATCATACGTTAATGGATATTTGGATTCATTGTTTTGCAAAAGGCTGCATTCAAGCTAATACAGAATGGCTTCTTTGTTGAATACAATGTATTTAAATTTGTAATAGTGGTTCACCCATGACCAAAAATCTACGAAAATGGGTATTCCACAAATAATTATGAATCCACAATCCTCAAAATTTGATATAGGTCAAAATATCTTATGTTTGGCACTTTCATTAAATTTGTTATACATCTAAACTCATTATTTTCATCAAATTGTTCTTTTGTAAAGTTTACATTGACCAAAAATAATCACAGAGTAGAAATATATTTTTTACCTATGTTTTCTAGGTATATGATACTCTGTACACTTGTTCTGTTCAAGTCTTTTTGGAACATTTTTTTTTACTTCCAGGTGAATAAAATGTTGGAAAATGGTGAGACCGTGGTATCAATTATATTGAACAAAGAAACCAAGTCCATTGAATTTTGAAGTAAGCACACAAATGATACTATTTCTATTCATGACTATAGTATATTGATTAGGACATACAGTTGTGACATTGAATGATCATAAACCAATAAGGATCCAAAGTACATGTTGAAAATAAACAAACAAACACTAATATATCGAGAGAGAAAAAAAACATTATACTTTGAGATTTTTTTTAACTGAGGCAACTATCCACCAGATACCACATATCTATTCTAAGCAACTAAAGGTCACCATATGGCCCTTTAACAATGAACAACAACTATACTAGAAAGTAAGCTATAAAAGCTAGTAACATGACAAAATGATAAAACAATTCAATCAAGAAAACTTACAGTCTGAATTATGTACAAAACAATTAACAACAAAATAAATATGATACACAGCAACTTACAACAAATACTGAATAAAAGACAACTGTCTTCAAAAGGACAATCACTTACAAAATGAGGAAGGGTTAACCATGTTAAAGAGGGTCAACCTTCCATTAACCAGAGAAAGTTATGTTACAGCACAACTTGAGAACTAACTGTAAAACCAGTTGAAAAAGGCTTGACTCATCAAATCAATACAAAGCACCATTGAATAACTAACAAAAGACTAAAAACACAAAATATTGATCGAAGAGTACTCACAGTAATTGAAGGAATTTCAAAGCCATTACAAAAATAACAAACAGGTTTTCAAGACTGAAATATCAATCAGTTTACCTCCAGTGGATTTAATAAGAAGATGCAATTACCAGTCTAAGAAAACCATGACACTGTGCAATGCCAAAACATAAGTATCAACAGTATGTAGGACCTGAAGTGTTCACAACTGTATAGAAATACATATTTAGTTATGTTTTAATTTATATATAACAAATCAATTTAAGAACAGATAAAATTGTAAAATTGATAACCTTTTAGAATAAGTTTATTAAAAGAATGGATAAGTTTACATGTATGCATGTCTGGTCATGTACCAGTATGCACTATAATAGCTTTTGAGATAAGTGTTTTAATAAATATAGTCAATGTGTTTCAAAGGACACATTATTAAAATTTAGCTACCTTTGTACTGAAAGAAGATTGATGACAAGTTTTATGTGTAACTATACATTCTTTCTCCTAGATTTTATATGTGTTCTAATTTTTACAGAATGTTTAGGGTTTAAAATACATCAGCCCAACACGTCCAGGTTTGAACATCCTCATGCTATTCTTCAGGATGTTTAGAACAGAACAATGCAAGTTGCTAAAAGACTGCCAATGGCTGACAAGAGAAATGTGTGACATGGTCGGATGCCATTAGCTGGTACAATTGTCATGGAGAATAAGGTGTTCAGCATGTGGCAGGTGGTCATGCTTTCAATGTGTCAAAATAACAACACATGAGGGACAGGACTTCATTTGCTTAATATGCAAGGCACAATATAATTGATGTACAATGTCTTGTAGTTTATTAGCTTACCTGCCCGTTATTTTCAGAAAAATCTGAAAATCTTATATGTAGTTATTGCCCCTGAAATGTACGTTTTTTTCTATCCATTTTCACAATTTTTTACTTCTACCTTTAAAATAGAGGTTAAAATTGTAAACTGTAATAACTATCAGAGCAAAAACATGTATCCACTGTGGAAATTGAAAAAAATCAAAGTATCTGTTTGGAGTTATTGCCCCTGAAATTTTTTTTTTTCGAATCTTTCACTGTTTTTTTTGCTGTAAGGTATGAAATCTATAGGAAGAAGCTTGAAATTTTAAAAGCAAAAATATGAATGAACGAGATGGTTCTTTTCAGGTTAACTTATAATTTATTGGGTAAACAAAAATTACATAAACAAAATTAAATGCAGTGAAAAAAATATTTTTATCATAGGCAACTATTACAACTCACTATTATTAGCATCAACATTTTGCTTGCATCAATTCATAACATTTTTACAGTATAGAAATTAGAAAAACATTATTCAGTCAATATCAATAAAAAGAGTATAATTTTTCCACATGTTTCTATATCAAGTGTACTTAAATATTCTTTTGACAGCAAATAAGGAAAATAATGAGGCTTTTCATAGTAGGAATGGTTGCAAATGATTATGCAAAATGTTGCTATTAACTATATATAACACAGACATTTCAATGTACTTGATTTTTCATTCATATTTTTTCATTCAAGCTACAAAACTGCAGTTAAATTTCATTGACACTGATATACATGATATACAAATGTGTAATGAAACATAGATCAAATATACAAAAAACTGAAACAGCAGAAATATAACATCTTTCATCAATGCCATACTGGGAAAATCATTGTACACAGTGGCTGGTACATGTAGTATAATAGAAAATGAAAGCACCAATTCATGTAAAAAAGAAATATTCTATTTTTTTATATGCATAAATTTTCAGTGATGTATTTAGCTAAAAGTTTGTTGTTATTAGAACATCTTAATAATCCATATCTCAATTGATTTTGAACAGCACACATTTCTTAGATATTTAATATGTAATTGATACAAAATTGATTTATCATGTGACTTGAAATGCTAAAAGAAAATACAACCAGGAGATAAATTTAGAAAATAAATATTTGTGAATCTTTTATTTGTCTTTTATATCCTTGTATGTGGCATTGTTAATTAGATTGCATGACCAATCAACCTTCGTTAAGTTAAAGAATATTTATTCATATTTGAATTTATTTTATTGTATTTTAAAATGTTGTAAAATATAATTGGAAAGCCAAAAATATTGTTTACTCAGTCATCTAATTATTTACGAGTATCAAAATTATTACAAATGCAGCCTTCTTCTTACAATGAAAGTACAATCGCAGATAAGAACTAAACAAAATACATAACATTTATGAGCATTTATTTGTACTGGCTAATACTGGGAAAACAGTTGGCCATGATATGGCCCAGTATGCTGCAGAGCCAAAACAACACTTGATGTTGTCAAAATATTATTGAAATTCACTAACAAAACACTGTTGAAATATACATGAAACAAACATACATAACATTAAGAGTCATTATGGTGAGAATGCATTGAGGACTGTAAAGTTATACATGCAACCTGTGACCAATTATCTTCGTTTGACCATAAAACTGTGTGAAAAGATCATATACACTGTCAAATGCAACCAAATGACAAAATTCTAGATATGAACAGTGTCTCTTCATAACCATAGCCTATATTAATACTGTTGTGTAACATTTTATGAATAACCGGTTGAATCTTCAAATAAAAGTACAGACTTAAGGCGTATATTAATTATATATACTAGTATATCTAAGGTTCAAACCTACAGGTTCTTTTACATGGTATGGTTCTCATGTGAAATAGTTTTTACAATGTGGAGTTCTTCGATACATGTAGTTTTAACAGGTAATGGTTCTTAAAAACAAAAGTATTCAAATATGTATGTGTCTTAAGTACTGGTTATATAAATAAAGCCTTGTAAGGTTCTTTAATACAGTTAACGTTTTGGTGGGTTTCATGTTGCTCAGTCTTTAATTTTCTATGTTGTGTTTTGTGCACTATTGTTTGTCTGTTTGTCTGTTGGTCTTTTTTCTGTTTTAACCATGGTGTTGTCAGTTTATTTTCGGCTTATGAGTTTGAATGTCTCTTTGGTATCTTTCGCCTCTCTTGTCTATGGTTCTTAGATACAGGTTGGTTTTAAAAGAAAATTGATTTAATATGATGGCTTTCTATACATGGTGTGTTTCTGGATACACCATGTCAATAATATCAAGATACAAGTTGTCTTTACTGGGCATGGTTCCTAGATACTAGTTGTCTATATTTCGTATGGTTCCTGGATACATGTTGTCTATATACGGTGTGGTTCCTCAATATGAGTTGTCTATAGATGGTGTGGTTCCTAGACACAAGTGGACTATAAATTGTGTGGTTCCTAGAAACATGTTGTCTATATATGGGGTGCTTCCTCGATCTAAGTTGTCTATAGATGGTGTGGTTCCTAGATACAAGTTTTAGATAAATGGTATGGTTCCTAGAAATAAGTTATATATAGAAGGTATGGTTCCTAGATATAAGTTATCTTTAGATGGCGTGGTTCTAAGATACAAGCTGTCTATAGGTGTGGTTCCTAGATACAAGTTGTCTTTACATTGTGTGGTTCCTAGATACAAGTTGTTTATAGATGGCGTGGTTCCTAGATACAAGTTATTTATATATGGTGTGGTTCCTAGATACAACTTTTCTATAAATGTGATGGTTGGTGGATACAAGTTTTAAATAAATGGTATGGTTCCTTGAAATAAGTTATATATAGGAGGTATGGTTCCTAGATATAAGTTATCTTTAGATGGCGTGGTTCTTAGATACAAGTTGTCTATAGATGGTGTGGTTCCTGGATACAAGTTGTCTTAAGATGGTATGGTTCCAAGATAGAACTTATCTATATATTGTTTGGTTCCTAGAAACCAGGTGTCTACAGACGGTGTGGTTACTAGATATAAGTTATCTATATATGGTGTGGTTCCTAGATACAGGTTATCTATAAATGGTTTTGTTCCTCGATATAAGTTGTTTATAGATGTTGGGGTTCCTAGATACAAGTTGTCTATAGATGGTGTGGTTCCAAGATACATGTTGTCCATATATGGTGTGGTTCCTTGATACAAGTTTTCTACAGATGGTATGGTTCCTAAATATATGTTATCTATAGAAGGTGTGGTTCTTAAATTTATACAAGTTGTCTATATATGGTGTGGTTCCTCAATATGAGTTGTCTATAGATGGTGTGGTTCCTAGATACAAGTTGACTATATACTGTGTGGTTCCTAGAAACATGTTGTCTATATATGGTGTTGTTTCCTCGGTATAAGTTGTCTATTGATAGTATGGTTCCTATATAAAGATGTCTATAGATGGTTTGGTTCCTAGATACATGTTGTCTATAGATTACTCTACCACTTGGAACTCATAGGTCAATATCTTCCTTGTTAGCAGCAACCTTCTATCAAGGAAATCATGATAGGAATACAAACTTTGGGATATCGTATCAACTGTGAGATATATAATCAATATGCAGCCGCTGCTGGGATGTTACTACATAGAAATGGAAAATGTAAAGTGGGAAGCTGAATCATCTCTATTGTCGTAAAGTTTTGTTATCAGCCGATACTCATTGTCAATTTTAGATATAAGTCATGATATGAGGCACATTTAACTGTATCTTGTGTATCCTTAATTTTAAGTTCGATGGGATAGATTTGTTCAACATAGTCACTAAACTGAATTTAGTGAGATGACATCATCTAGATAGCGAAACGTGAACTTATAGATTAATGCTAGCTTCTTTTCATTCTTCCGTATGGAGTCTGCCTCATGTGAATAACTGAACAAGTCGGCAGGAAGAAGAGTCATGGACTTTCCATTGGAATGTCGATAGTTTGTTGAAAAAAAACGTTCTCCGAACGTGATACAAATTGTATCAGAGTTGTTTTTTAACAAAGTACGATTTATTCCACCCTAAAACAAGATTTTTGAAGCTACGTTGGCCATTTATTTTTCACGAAACAAAGCAGGATCAATTAAAAGCTTAAATTGTATGTACTGGAACAAATGTTTAGAATCAGCTTTAGAATCAGCATCTGATTTACATCACCCCTAGAGTAGGTAGTGTCATAGCAGAAAATAGTTCGTTTGAAGGAAATGATTCTGAAATAAAAGTATTTGAAATTCCTGGTACACGATATATCTGGAGCTGTATAAGCAGATGCTGCATTATTGCTACATAGTTTTGTCTTTACAAGCCTGTTTTACTACGTTTGTTCACATTGCTCTATATGTACCTCCGCATTGTGTCCTTTATCTATTTTTCTATGGAATCATCTTTAGAATAATGTACACATTGAGTAGGAAAATATTCTGGTCGGCCCGGTCCAATTATAATGAGCCCTGGTAGGTTGAAATGCTTTCCTGTGCACTTTTACTTTGTGAACTACCACAGCTCTTTTCACAACAAATCTTACGACTAAAATTGATCGTAAGTTGTACTGAAATAATCATGACTTACGAATGATTTTTCTCGTAAGATATTTTGTAAAATGATAAGAGGACCAGTATGTTAGTAAATTACAAAACGGGTTTATATCATATCACCTCATTGTGTTATTGGATATACACTCTTGATTAAATAATGAAGAATTCTATACTTATACTGCCGAATATTTACCTATTGAATCAAATCTTAATAATTAAATTGTGAAAAACAATCATTGTCTTTTTCATACGTATCAAACTTTGACCTTGCTGCTTAATAATTGAAATACAAACATGTATAATAACGTTCAGGTACCTGTACGATTGCCAATTTTACAGTAGTCCTTCTTATATAGTCAAAAGTAACAATATACCCAATTTCATATACGATCTGACAGATTTCAACGTCTTACGATTAGAGATGGTATTCTTGTAAGCTTTTAGGTTACATTGAACAAAACTGAAATACCACAGTCCTGTACACGTGTCTTTTCATAGCTTCTTCATCTTCTGATAATCATGAAAATTTAAGCCTTCATTTTGATAACCGCGGGGTCAAATATGTATCCTCATTCTCGTTCGGTCACCTATGATCACCTTTCATACATTTGAAATTACAAAATTTTTGAAAAAAAATTAAGTTGTTAAAAGCTGGTTCTGTTCGGATTATTAGCTGTTTTAAAGTTTTGTACCCTTTAGTAGACCATGTTTATTTATTTGCACGAGTACATCTAAAATTAATGGTTATGGCAACTTTATTTGAACATTATACTGATATACAAAATGAACGAAACACTAGGCAGAATTTCTGCTAAAAACGTATCGATGTGTAAAAAAGTACACAGACATAATACATGTATTATATGTCTGTGGTACAATGAAATATAGTCAAGTGTCAACTTCGACTTAGGTTCGTAATACGTAATATATTTTGTTGTGGATTTAAGAACTATGAGATTGGTGAATTTGTGATTTGATAATATAAATTATGTACTTTAGCTGATAAAATAAGGAATGTTAATTTGTTTTTTCGTCTATGACTACTTCTCAGGTTTGATATTCATTTCTTATTTTGAATCAATGCCACCTGTCATGCAATTGTTTCATATACGTTTACACATTGGCATATAGTTACAAATGGCGGTTGCATTTGCTAATGTATCACTATTAATTCTCGTTTCAAATATGCATTATTTCTGTTTTGCCTTTTTCATATGTAATCATAAGGTTCCCTTTGCCCCAATTCAATTTTTTTTTTTTGGTTTAATGATAATTTGTTTGAGTAGTTGATTGTACTTAATTCGTTCTTTTTCAAAATAAATTATCGTTATTTCCCCACATTTCGCATTTGTGAAGTTAAAGGGCAACTGAGAGTTAATAAAACTGAGATAACACATATATTCTTTATATGATAACCATATATGTCATTCCATAAGGTCAAATTACCTCACACATACAGACTGTATCATATAACCATATACGTTGCTATAATACCATAAGGACCAATTACTTCATACAATACATACAGACTGTATCAAATTAAAATATATCTTATACCATGAGGTCGAATTACCCCAGACTACATATGTAGACATATAAACTGCCATATACCTTATGTCACATGGTCGAATTACCTCATGCAAAACTTAAAGACTGTATTGGATAACAATATATCTTATACAATTAAGTCGAATTATCTCATACAACACTTATAATAAACTTGTCAAATAGTCATATACCGTATACCATAAGGTTCATTCATCTCATACAAAGTACAACACGTATAGACTTATCAAATAACCATATACTTTATACCATACATAAGGTCCAAATACCTCATACAACATTTATAGAATTGTTTAAAATAACCATATACATTATACAATTAAGTCGAATAATCTTATACAATACCTATAGATTGTATAAATTAACTATACACGTTATACCATTAGATCGAATTACCTCATACAACACTTATAGACTGTATTTCATTACCATATACCTTATACCATTAAGTCGAATAATCTCATACAACACTTAAAATAGACTGTTTTAAATAGCTACATATCTTATACCAGAAGGTCCAAATACCTCATACAACAATCATAGAATGTATCAAATAGCCATATACCTAATACCTCAAGGTCGAATTATCTCATACAAAACTTATAGACTGTATTAAATAACAATACATCTTATACAATTAAGTCAAATTACCCCATGCAACACTTATAGACTGTATTAAATAACCTTATACCATAAGGTCCAATTACTAGTACAGCATACAACACTTACAGAATTATCAAATAACCGTATACTTTGTATCATTAGGTCCAAGCACATCATACAACACGGTACACACTTTTTATATTACCATGTAAATCTTTGAATATTGTTTTATTGGTATTAATATTGATTGTGTTATCAGTAAATTAAAAGCAAACTAAATGATATTATTGTTATACATGTTATATACATATACACTTTCATGGATCTACAATCTGTCGACTCTCGTATCTTGGCGCGGCATTGCACACGGTCATGTTTTCTCTAACTGTTTATGACGTCTTTACTCTAAATCCATTGGATGTTGGATGTGTACTGATTGATATCTTAGTCTTGGGTGCATGATTTTTATATTAGTTGATATTGGCTTTGAACTAGCTGCCGTTAACTGCGAGTACTCTCAGATCTGTACTTAGTGTCTTTTGTTGTTTGGATGTATATATATTCCTTATATTAAAGGTCACATTACCTCATACAACAAATACAGACTGTATCATATATAGCTTGCTATAAAACCAGGTTTATTCCACCATTTTCTACATAAGGAAATGCCTGTACCAAGTCAGTTGTTTTCCATTCCTTAGATGTGTTTGAGATTTTGGTTTTGCCATTTTATAAAGGCCTTTCCGTTTTGAATTTCCCTTGAAGTTCGGTATTTTTTATTTGTTTATTTTTTATTTTATATAACCACATCCGTTATATATTTAGGTCCAATTATACCATTAAACATAACGACCACATACAATGTATGCAGACGTTATGCAACAACCACAGATAACGTATACGGATTGTACGTAACAATCAAAGACTATATATACAGATTGTATCTTAGGGAGCTACCAATCTCTGTCCGGCCTTCTAATTTTGTCACTCTATTCGGTCCTGTCTTTTGTTATTAGTTTATCCTGATTTACATAAATTGTCATCCTGCCTTTTTTTTTTTTTTTTTGCCAAGTTGCTCACCCTGCCTCTTTTTTAAACTCAAAACTCCTGTCCTGCCTTTTTCAAATTGCATCCATTTAGTGTGGCATCCATTTCGTTCGCTTTATTTTAGGAGCCAACTGAAGTCCGTCTCCGGCTGTGGGATTTTCTCTTTGTTAAAGACACATCGGTTGTCCTTTGACACATTCCCCGTTACTATATATTCTCTATTCTAGATTTACCTAACAACCATACACAACATATACAGATCTAAAACCCACAGACAGCATATACTGGCTGTGTCTAACAAGCACAGACAACATATACACACTGTATTTAGCAACCACAGACAATATACACAGACTGTATCTAAGAACCACAGACTATATACACAGACTGCATTTAACAACCACAGACAATATACACAGACTGCATTTAACAACCAGAGATAACATATACGCACTGTATCTAGCAACCACAGGCAATATACACAGACTGCATCTAACAACCACAGACAACAGATACACACTTTATCTAAGAACCACAGACTGTATCTAAGAACCACAGACAACATATACACACTGTATCTAAGAACCACAGACAATATACACAGATTGTATCCAGCAACCACAGACAACATATACAGACTGTATCTAATAACCACAGACAACATATACACACTGTATCTAGCAACCACAGACAACATACACAGACTGTATCTAAGAACCACAGACAACATACACAGACTGTATCTAGCAACCGCAGACTATATCTAGCAACCACAGACAATATACACAGACTGTAATTAAGAACCACAGACAACATATACAGACTGTATCTAATAACCACAGACAACATATACACACTGTATCTAGCAACCACAGACTATATACAGACTGTATCTAGCAACCACAGATAATATACACAGACTGTAATTAAGAATCACAGGCAACATGTACAGACTGTATCTAATAACCACAGACAACATATACACACTGTATCTAGCAACCACAGATAACATATACACACTGTATCTAGCAACCACAGATAACATACACCGACTGTAATTAAGAACCACAGACAACATATACAGACTGTATCTAATAACCACATACAACATATACAGACTGTATCTAACAACTACAGACAACATATACAGACTGTATCCAATAACCACAGACAACATATACAGACTGTATCCAATAACCACAGACAATATATGCAGACGGTATCTTATAACTGCACTATTCGTGTGCAACCGCAGACTATATCTAGCAACCACAGACAATATACACAGACTGTAATTAAGAACCACAGACAACATATACAGACTGTATCCAATAACCACAGACAACATATACAGACTGTATCTAATAACCACAGACAACATATACACACTGTATCTAGCAACCACAGACTATATACAGACTGTAACTAGCAACCACAGATAATATACACAGACTGTAATTAAGAATCACAGGCAACATGTACAGACTGTATCTAATAACCACAGACAACATATACACACTGTATCTAGCAACCACAGATAACATATACACACTGTATCTAGCAACCACAGATAACATATACACACTGTATCTAGCAACCACAGATAACATACACCGACTGTAATTAAGAACCACAGACAACATATACAGACTGTATCTAATAACCACATACAACATATACAGACTGTATCTAACAACTACAGACAACATATACAGACTGTATCCAATAACCACAGACAACATATACAGACTGTATCCAATAACCACAGACAATATATGCAGACGGTATCTTATAACTGCACTATTCGTGTGCAACCGCAGACTATATCTAGCAACCACAGACAATATACACAGACTGTAATTAAGAACCACAGACAACATATACAGACTGTATCCAATAACCACAGACAACATATACAGACTGTATCTAATAACCACAGACAACATATACACACTGTATCTAGCAACCACAGACTATATACAGACTGTAACTAGCAACCACAGATAATATACACAGACTGTAATTAAGAATCACAGGCAACATGTACAGACTGTATCTAATAACCACAGACAACATATACACACTGTATCTAGCAACCACAGATAACATATACACACTGTATCTAGCAACCACAGATAACATACACCGACTGTAATTAAGAACCACAGACAACATATACAGACTGTATCTAATAACCACATACAACATATACAGACTGTATCTAACAACTACAGACAACATATACAGACTGTATCCAATAACCACAGACAACATATACAGACTGTATCCAATAACCACAGACAATATATGCAGACGGTATCTTATAACTGCACTATTCGTGTGCCTTTCCCAAGTAAGGACACTTAAGTTCAGTGGTTGTTGTTGGTTCATGTCTGTCATATTTGTAAATTGGTTTGCTATAAATTAAGACATAATATATAGATATAAGAAGATGTGGTATGAGTGCCAATGAGACAACTCTCCATCCAAGTCAAAATTTATAAAAGTAAACCATTATAGGTCAAAGTACGGTCTTCAACACGGAGCCTAGGCTCACACCGAACAGTAAGCTATAAAGGGCCCCAAAAATTACTAGTGTAAAACCATTCAAACGGGAAAACCAACGGTCTAATCTATATAAAAACGAGAAACGAGAAACACTTATGAACCACATCAACAAACGACAACTACTGAACATCAGATTCCTGACTTAGGACAGGTGCAAACAAATGCAGCGGGTTTAAACAGTTTTCTCAATTGAATTGTTTCATATTTTTCATGTCGGTGCCTTTTAAAGCTGACTATATGGTATGGTTTTTTTTCTCATTGTTGAATTCGATATGGTTGTCAATAATTGCTAACATCCAACTCATTTGAACTTTGGTGGATAGTTGTCTCATTGGAAAACATACCACATCTCTTTATTCATATACAGACAATTTATATAGTCTGTATCTAACAACTGGAGACAATTGATACAAACTGTATTGAAGAACCACAGACAATATATATAGACTTATATAATAACCACAGCTAACACATATTTTAGATTTATATTATTTTATTTCTTGTTTATGAATATGTGTATACTCTGTAAAGAACAGAATTGTAACACAAATGTCTTTAATACCTGTGTTTCTGTTATTACCTATATTCTCTAAAACTAATTTGTGTTTGTAAATATGCCTTTACCTCAAAATATGTTTTTAATATAACAAGTGATGGCCTCATTAAGTATTAAGCTTATATAATCAAAAACTAAAAGAGTCCTTTTGCTAATGTGACATATATTCTGATAATTTACAAAACGTTATGGATAACATGTCCTTCACACCTTGGTTCTAGTTGTCGGTAAGCATTTCTGAGCAAGTTGTTGCAATTAATGGTAATGATGTCTATTCATTATTGAAATATAAGCATAAACATTTACAAACAATCGATGGTATTGATTATATTATTATACTCAATTATGCTTCTTCAAAGATATATGTATCATATTCCAAAAGTAGTATACATGTATATACTATTTGTTTATTTGTTTTATATTATTTAAGCAGAATTGCCATCTACCATCTGTTTTATCCAATGAAATTTAAAAAAAAGCTTCAAGAAAATGTTCATGGATAATTTAAATATTCTAAAAATATGCATAACATTTTTATAATAGGTAATTTTTTCATGTCATCATTATATAATAGACAACTTGTAAATGGTTTCTATAATCAAAGACATCAAAAGTTTATAATTTGTCATGTACATTTTTGTGCAGTACCTAGGAAAAACTTTAAATGGTTCATGTATTACAGAATGTTAAATCTTTTTTTTTGTATTGTTCAGTTATTCTGCTCAACCATCTGTGTGTTAACTCCTTGAGGTCTTAGGTGAACTTTGGCATAGTAGATGTTGAGCAACCTGAAATATAAAATGCTTATATTAGAATGTGTAAGCTCTCATTAATTCTTTGAGTACTGAAACTATGAACTTTCAAAGAAGTCAGACAGAACACATTGCATTTCGAGAAGAAAGTATAGAAAAACAGGAAGTTGGTGCATGACAGATCTGAAAAGAGCAAATTCTCTACAACTCTTTACTGTAAAGCAGTTGACCACATATAAATTCATTCTGTCAAATAATTTCTGGCGAAAATATCAACATTTTTTTTTCATGCATGATCTTGCAGAATTCATAGTAAAGGCAAGCAAGCGGTTTTGTGAGTTGATACATGTATTTTCATAGATTTAGAAGACCATTTTTATTCATTTACATTAATCATTGAGTGATAGATTTCTATTAGAAGACATTAAAAGGTCCCAGTGAATAAACTATAAAGAGACTAATAACTATTGTATTTATTCAATTGGTAATAGAACAGATAAATGTTTAAATACCTTGACCAATAGAAGATGACCCTATTGAAAAGTTCCATTAGGTTCGCAATAAGATCAATAATACATTCTTGCATAGAATAACATTCTTGCATAAATCACTACAGGTTTCCTTGCCACATATTTTATAATGTATATATTTTCTCGTGTTAGAAATATATAAAAGAGTAGGTTAAGAAATGTCTTTTCTGACCATTGTTACAAGCTGAAAGTGTTTCAAATTGATGATTACATGTGTAAGAAAGTATTAAAACAGGACGCCTTTTGTTGAGCTATTAATACAGAACTTTGCCCAAGACACTTTAATTATGTATAATGGAGGTTGTTGTAAAAGAGGACAAATGGTCAGGAATTCAACCACTATTATAAGCCTAGGAAACATAAAGAGCAGGGCCTTGCAGACTTAACTTTCAAGCCAGATATTTCATTTGTCACAACAAACATGATCAGAAAATCTTTTTGCTGACAAATTGGCTCCAGTTGTTTTTGTGGTTTAATTGTCAGCTGATTATTTTCAATTGTTCTTTAATGGGTTTTGCTCATTGTTGAAGGCTGTACAGTGACCTTTAGTTCATTACCTTCTATGTCACTTAGTCACTGGTGGAGAGTTGTCTTAGTGGCAATCATACCACATCTTTTATTTTTATACCTATGCTTCAAGTCTAAAACCTATGGGTTTATTGAGAAAAGGAATTTCTAATTTGAAATGATGGAGGTCTAAATTAATGTATTGGGCACTTACCAAATACTTTAAATCTAAAAATAAAACAATATTGATATTGTTTTATACATACCAGTATCTAATACATCTGGTGTGACATCACAGAGTGTGTCCAAATCCTTTACAATGTGATTTGTTAACTGAAAATGAATGCACCAAGTCTCCTTGCAATCTGTAGACAGAAATATAATTGAATTCAATATAACAATTATTATAGGTAATGGAAACATTGTATTTACATGGATATTTGATTTTGTGGTTTTACAAAGTCTGCATACAAGCCTTAATAACTTTAAATATGTGGTTCACTAACTTCACTTGTATCCAAATGTCCATAAAAATAAGTATCCTTTGAATAATAACAAATCCAGAGTCTTGACCTATAAGGGGAGCTTGTCCCTTTATATATTGTCTATTGTTATAAGATAAAGGCTTTATGTTCTAAGAATTGTCCATGGTTCTGAGATAAAGGCTGTATGTTTTGGCTACGGTTCAGAGGACATGTGTATTGTTTATGGTTCTAATTTAAAGGTTATATATATTTCTATGCTTCTTAGGTATAAGCTAAATGTATTGTCTATTGTTCTTACATATAGGCTTTATATATTGTCTATGGTTCTTAGGTTCTGTCTATAAGTATTGTCTATGGTTCTTAGGTTCAATTTATATGTATTGCCTATGGTTCTTATGTTCAATCTATATGTATTGTCTATGGTTCTTAGATATAGTCTATATGTATTGTCTATGGTTCTTAGGTTCAGTCTATATGTATTGTCTATGGTTCTTAGGTTCAGTCTATATGTATTGTCTACGGTTCTTAGGTTCAGTCTATATGTATTGTCTATGGTTCTTAGGTTCAGTCTATATATGTATTGTCTATGGTTCTTAGGTACAGTCTATATGTATTGTCTATGGTTCTTAGGTTCAGTCTATATGTATTGTCTATGGTTCTTAGGTTCAGTCTATATGTATTGTCTATGGTTCTTAGGTTCAGTCTATATGTATTGTCTATGGTTCTTAGGTTCAGTCTATATGTATTGTCTATGGTTCTTAGGTTCAGTCTATATATGTATTGTCTATGGTTCTTAGGTACAGTCTATATGTATTGTCTATGGTTCTTAGGTTCAGTCTATATGTATTGTCTATGGTTCTTAGGTTCAGTCTATATATGTATTGTCTATGGTTCTTAGATATAGTCTATATGTATTGTCTATGGTTCTTAGGTTCAGTCTATATGTATTGTCTATGGTTCTTAGGTTCAGTCTATATATGTATTGTCTATGGTTCTTAGATATAGTCTATATGTATTGTCTATGGTTCTTAGGTTCAGTCTATATGTATTGTCTATGGTTCTTAGGTTCAGTCTATATGTATTGTCTACAGTTCTTAGGTTCAGTCTATATGTATTGTCTATGGTTCTTAGGTTCAGTCTATATATGTATTGTCTATGGTTCTTAGATATAGTCTATATGTATTGTCTATGGTTCTTAGGTTCAGTCTATATGTATTGTCTATGGTTCTTAGGTTCAGTCTATATGTATTGTCTACAGTTCTTAGGTTCAGTCTATATGTATTGTCTATGGTTCTTAGGTTCAGTCTATATATGTATTGTCTATGGTTCTTAGGTACAGTCTATATGTATTGTCTATGGTTCTTAGGTTCAGTCTATATGTATTGTCTATGGTTCTTAGGTTCAGTCTATATATGTATTGTCTATGGTTCTTAGATATAGTCTATATGTATTGTCTATGGTTCTTAGGTTCAGTCTATATGCATTGTCTATGGTTCTTAGATATAGTCTATATGTATTGTCTATGGTTCTTAGGTTCAGTCTATATGCATTGTCTATGGTTCTTAGATATAGTCTATATGTATTGTCCATGGTTCTTAGGTTCAGTCTATATGCATTGTCTATTGTTCTTAGATATGGGCTACATGTATTGTCAATGGTTATTAGATATAGGCTTTAATTATTGTCTATGGTTCTTAGGTAGAGTCTATATGTATTGTCAATGGTTCTTAGGTTCAATTTATATGTATTGTCTATGGTTCTTAGGTTCAGTCTATATGTATTGTCTTTGAATCTTGAATAACAGAGGTGGATTTGGGGAGGGGGGGGCTCCCCTTTTGTGGGAAAAATTTGGTTGATTATATAGGGAATCACTGAAGCATGACTGGAGCGGGCCTCCTCTTAGGCAATCAGTGGGCACCCACTCATGAAAATGTCTGCATCCGCCACTGAATATATGCTATATATATTGTCTATGGTTCTTAGGTCCAGTTTATATGTATTGTCTATGCTTCTAAAATAAAGGCTGTATGTACCGTCTATAGTTCTTAAGTTTAGTTTACATGTATATGTATTATCTTTTGTTCTTAGATAAAGGCTATATGCATGATATGTTTTGTCTATGGTTCTTAGGTTCAGTCCATATGTATAGTTTATTGTTGTTAGATATAGGCTTTATATATTGTCTATAATTCTTAGATATAAGCTTATTATGCTGTCTATGGTCTTTAAGTACAGTCTATATGTATTTTCTATGGTTCTTAGATATAGGCTATATGTATTGTCTATGGTTCTTAGGTTCAGTCTATATGTATTGTCTATGGTTCTTAGGTTCAATTTATATGTATTGTCTATGGTTCTTAGGTTCAGTCTATATGTATTGTCTATGGTTCTTAGATATGGGCTACATGACTTTGTATAGTCAATGGTTCTTAGATACAGTCTAAATGTATTGTCTATAGTTCTTAGGTAAAGTCTATATTTATAGTCTATGGTTCTTAGATATAGGCTTTATATATTGTCTATAATTCTTAGATATAAGCTTATTATGTTGTCTATGGTCTTTAAGTACAGTCTATATGTATTTTCTATGGTTCTTAGATATAGGCTTAATATATTTTTATGGTTCTTAGATATAGGGTATATGTATTGTTTATGGTTCTTAGGTTCAGGTTATAAGTTTTGTCTATATGGTTCTTAGGTTCAGGTTATAAGTTTTGTCTATATGGTTCTTAGGTTCATGTTATAAGTTTTGTCTATATGGTTCTTAGGTACAGTCTATATATATTGTCTATGGTTCTTAGATATAGGCTATATGTATTGGCTATGGTTCTAAGGTTCAGTCTATATGCATTGTCTTTTGTTCTTAGCTTCAGTCTATATGTATTGTATGGTTCTTAAATATGGACTACATGTATTGTCAATGATTCTTAGATATAGGCTTTAATTGTCTATGGTTAGAAGAAAGAAACCGAAAATAATGAATCCACAGTATGTATATTGTCTACGGTTCTTAGATATAGGCTTTAAGTATTGTCTGTGGTTCTTAAGTACAATCTATATGTATTGTCTTTGGTTCTTAGGTACAGTCTATATGTTTTGTCTATGGTTCTTAGATACAGTCTAAATGTATTGTCTATGGTTCTTAGGTACAGTCTATATTTATAGTCTATGGTTCTTAGATATAGGCTTTATATATTGTCTATAATTCTTAGATATAAGCTTATTATGTTGTCTATGGTCTTTAAGTACAGTCTATATGTATTTTCTATGGTTCTTAGATATAGGCTTAATATATTTTTATGTTTCTTAGATATAGGCTATATGTATTGTTTATGGTTCTTAGGTTCAGGTTATAAGTTTTGTCTATATGGTTCTTAGGTTCTTAGGTTCAGGTTATAAGATTTGTCTATATGGTTCAGTCTATATGACATGTATGTATTAATGATAAGGTACAGGCTTTATATATGTATTGCAATTCAATTGAAGTAATCAAACTATTAACATGATCAAAGTGTTACCACATAATCATAAATATAAGGGAGTATTCAAACTATTTAAATGATCAACCTATATAATAACATGATTATGAATTTTAGGCAGAAATCAAAACTATTGGCATGATTAAACCAGGTTATAAAAGACAATAATCAAACAATCGATTCGAAATGATGATGATTAAACCCTGTAATCAAATTATCATCAAAGGTGGATTAAGAGGGGCAGGGAGCTTCATATATGATAAATGTATAGACTTTTAAACATATTGCTCCAAATGTTGGCTTACCATAGGGCCTCACCCCTTGTTCAAAATCCTGGATCTGCCCTTGATCATGAATAATAAGGGCAATAATTAAATGATTAACATGATCAAAGTGTGATATTACATTATCTTATCTGCATGTATCATGAATATCAAGGGCAATAATCAAACCTTAAATGAGATAATTACGAATATTAAGGGCAATAATCAAAATATGTAATCAGATAATCATGAATAGTAAGGGCAATAATCAAAAGATTATCATGTTTAACTGTTCAATCATATGATTATGAATATCAAGGGCAATAATCAAACCTTAAATGAGATAATTACGAATATTAAGGGCAATAATCAAAATATGTAATCAGATAATCATGAATAGTAAGGGTAATAATCAAATGATCATCATGTTCGAAACTGTGTAATCAGATGATCATGAATATAAGGGCAATATTCAAACGATCATCATGTTCAAACTGTGTAATCAGATGATCATGAATATTAAGGGCAATAATCAAACGATCATCATGTTCAAATTGTGTAATCAGATCATCATGAATATTAAGGGCAATATTCAAACGATCATCATGGCCTAACTGTTTAATCATATGATCATGATTATCAAGGGCAATAATCGGATGATCATCATGGCCTAACTGTTTAATCATATAATCATGATTATCAAGGGCAATAATCGGACGATCATCACGGCCTAACTGTGAAATCAAATGATTATGAATATTAATGGCAATAATCAAACAATCATCATGGCCTAACTGTTAAATCATATGATCATGATTATCAAGGGCAATAATCAAACAATTATCATGGTCAAACTGTGTAATCACATAATCATGAATATTAATGGCAAAATCAAACAATCATCATGGCTAACTGTTTAATCATATGATCATGATTATCAAGGGCAATAATCAGATAATCATCACGGCCTAACTGTTTAATCATTTGATAATGAATATTAAGGGCAATGATCATATGATCATCATGGTCAAACTATTTAATAACATGATCATTAATATTATGGGCAATGATCAAACGATCATCATGGGCAAACTGTTTAATCATATGATCATGATTGATCGATTGTTGGTGTTTAAATGCCACTTTTAAGCGCCACTTTTAGACTATTTCTTGGCGGCCAGTTTTATTGGTTGAGGAAGCCAGAGTGCCCGAAGAAAACCACTGACCTTCGATAGGAAATCCTAGTCAATTCAGATTTGAGTTGAGTGCACCTGCACATGCTGGGTTCGAACTCACAACCTCAGTGTTGACTGGATAGTGATTACACTAGTAGAACTACTTGACCACTTGGCCACGAGGCCCCATATGTTCATGAATATTATGGGCAATGATCAAACTATCATCATGGCCTAACTGTTAATTATATGATCATGATTATCAAGGGCAATAATCGGACGATCATCACGGCCTAACTGTGTAATCATATGATTATGAATATTAAGGGCAATAATCAAACAATCAAACAATCATCATAGCCTAACTGTTTAATCATATGATCATGATTATCAAGGGCAATAATCAGACTATCATCACGGCCTAACTGTTATCATATGATCATGAATGTTAATGGCAATAATCAAACAATCATCATGGCCTAACTGTTTAATCATATGATCATGATTATCAAGGGCAATAATCAGACGATCATCACGGCCTAACTGTGTAATCATATGATAACGAATATTAAGCGCAACAATCGAACAATCATAGGGGCCCAACTGTGTAATCATATAATCATGAATATCAGGGGAAAACTCTTACTATCAACATGATCACACTACTCACTAGTTATAGACTTATACTGGGAACTTTATAAATCCCAGGTTGGACCAGAGCCTGATATTTTGGCCTAAATGTTTAAAGCAAAGGTATGTTTGTTATTTGGTCGTAAACATGCAATTTTGTTTTAGTGTTTACCCTTTTCTGCATCTTTAGGACTCACTTACCCGTCAGTTAACAGCAGTATAAATATATCGTGAAATCGAAACAGAAAGTACACTTCGGAAATTCTCTTTTCGTAGAATAAATCCGAGTTACATTGAGAACCAATTGTATGATAGATAACAAAACGAAAATAAATAAGCCAATCAGAGCGTGGTCCTTATCGTGGTTTTAAATCCTAAAACCCCAACTATTATACCTATTTGACAGGATGCCGAGAATATGGAAAGCCATTTGACACAATATCACAAAATTAATTTATGATTTCAATGTCAATTCCTGTTACAAGCAATTTTGTAAGCATTTCAATAATTTTATTTCATATTTACGATTCTATGTACACTCAAAACTGTTGACTATTAAAATTAAAAGCGGGAGGACGCTGTTTGGTATATTGACATCGATTACTATTGTCTTAAATTAATGAACAGGACTAGGTATTTTTTAAATCATCGAATAGTTCTCCGACTGCTTTATTATATATTAAACACTGATAATATATTGGTTATATATCAATAAAACATTTTGAGTACGTTTGAATCTTATGCATCTTTTGGGTTCATAGACATATCCGAAAACTGGCTGCTAGCGTAGTGGCTGCTAGCGAGTGGCTGCTAGCTTGAGCCTGGTCTTCTGACATCGGACTCGGACTTCTCTTTAACTGACTTTTAATGTGCGTATTGTTATGCGTTTACTTTTCTACATTGGCTAGAGGTATAGGGAGGTTGAGATCTCATAAACATGTTTAACCCCGCCGCATTTTTGCGCCTGTCCCAAGTCAGGAGCCTCTGGCCTTTGTTAGTCTTGTATTATTTTTACTTTTAGTTTCTTGTGTATAATTTGGAGTTAAGTATGACGTCCATTATCACTGAACTAGTATATATATTTGTTTAGGGGCCAGCTTAAGGACGCCTCCGGGTGCGGGAATTTCTCGCTGCATTGAAGACCTATTGGTGACCTTCTGTTGTCTGTTCTGTGGTCGGGTTGTAGTTTTTTTGACACATTCCCCATTTCCATTCTCAATTTTATAATGATAACGAACTCAGAGATCTATATTTTAATTAGATTGCACAGCATAAGATCAGTTGAAAAAGGCTTAAATCATTAGATGGAAACAAAGAACAAAAACAACTAACAAACACAGAAAAGACACAAAGTACAGATCTAAGAGTACTAGCAGTCTCTCACAAGCAAAAGAACCATAACTGTAAAATATAAGGGCATACACCACAGACGCGAGTACACATTCTACTGCATCCACACAGCACGAGGAACAAATCCCGAAAAACACTTGAAAAATGCAAGGAATGATAGCATATTGTAATGATATCAGTACCAACTGTCATTTGAATTGTCAAATATTTTAAGGGTTCATTCATTCATTGTCGTCCCGTAAAACAAAATTAAGCACATTTCACGTAACCCTCATCTATTATCGTAATAGGTAAATACTATAAAGCTGGTGTAAAACTTAACATGACACATCCGAGATGTTTCCTAATTGGCTAAGGAGACCCTTAAAATTTTTAACAATCTTCGAGACAAAGTGTTAAATTTCCTTCTTCAGCAAGCCAAAGCATTTAAATATAAAACACCAAAAGAGTCATTTGAAGCTTTTAAGTCTGCATGTCTTAAAGTATCACACACCACTTGAGTGGTTCAGAATAAACAGACCAAAGAATCTAATGTTGTAATAATAGAAAATTTATAAAATACTGATTTACATTCTATTAAGAAATCTCATTTAATGATAATTTTCAGTTTTGTCTATGAATTCGTATCAAACAAATGAAAGAAACGGTATTTAGGCTCCCTTTCATTCAATTACTAATACCATGTCTGGGTGTTATTGTAGAGAGCTGTTAGTAAATTTAGCTTTAACATAATGTTTTCATGTTTGATACTAGATATGAACTGAACATATCTATATATTCATATGCGTGTGTGTGTGTGTGTGTGTGTGTGTGTGCGTGCCTGAGTGCATGCGTGCCTGTGTGTGTTTGTTTGAATATTTGATTTTTTTTTAAATTCGAAATAAGAAGTTCCATATATGCAATGAATAATACTCTTAACAGAAATTTTTGTAAATTTGGTGTACTACACGGCTCCATACCAGGACTTATTTTGTTTGATATTTAAATAAGTGACCTTCCTCTATATATTGAAAGCTGCATTATAGATTAGAATGTACACAACACAACACAACTATGCATACATTAGGAAAATATAATGTTTACATTCTACTGGTTGTAAAATTATGTGGCAGGGTTAACATGTAATTCAGTTGTGTTTTGGTTTAAAACCTCCCTTTTATCTCATCGATCCCAAAGGGCAAAGTGAGCTCTATATTCTCATCACTAACCGTCCATGGATAGTTTCCTCTGGAACCAAACTTGTCCTTAATTAACGACCTTGACTACCCATGAGGGTATTCTAGAAAAAACGCCACAAAATTCAATATCATCCTTCAAGGACAATCATGATGTCCTTTTTGTAGTATTGTCCAGCTGATAATTTTATAGCTATTTTATAGTTTCTCCCTATCTACTATAGTTTACAGTTATGGTTAAAAAACAGCATTCAAGAATAATAACTTCTTTAAGGAGTCAACTTAAAAGTTTGGCCATGCAACCTTATAATACGTCTTGTGCTACTTGTCAAAACATGCCATATACAGTTTCTTTCAATTTACGAAAGTTTCTGCCAAAAAATACAAACATAGATAAAACGTGTCTTTCAAGGGCAATAACTCCTGTAAGGAGTAAACAGATGATTTTGGCCATGTTGACTGATTTGTAGATCTTGTCATGCTGTTCATTTTTCTTCTGCATTTTCTCTCCATCTACTATTGTTAACGCAAACATAGAAAAAGTATAACATCGTCATTCAAGCGCAATACCTCCTATAATAAGTCAACCGACAATTTCGGTCATGTTGCCTTAATAGTAGATCTTGTCCTGCTGGTCAATTTTGCCATATACAGTTTCTCTCCATTTACTATAGTTTCCACATAAAAAAAACCCCACAAAAATGGGGTTAATGGTCTTTTAATTGTAATCACTAACAAAGGAGTCGATTGTCGATTTCAGACACATTGAATTATTTGTAGATCTTGTCCTGCTGTTCAGTTTCCATCTACTATAGTTTCTGCAAAAAAAAACTACCACACAACTAAATGCTCTAAAGATCCTGTGTCGCTTACATAGGAATATGTGCATTTTCAACAATGGACACTGTCCAGCATTGTGGACTTGCATAGAATTCATGACATAAATCTCCTTTTTGTTAATCTGTTTTTTGCTGATCATTTGTTATCTGTTTATGGTTTATCTCTATCTTCTTAAGTTTTTGCCCAAAATACAAAAAAAGATAAAAAAAAAATCATCATTTAAGGGCAATCACTCCTACAAAGAACCTACCAACAGTTTCGACAAAACTTAATTGACTTAATTGTAGATCTTGTCTTGCTGATCATTTTCGCTATTAAAAGTGACTATCGATCATTTAAAGTATTCAAGAAAATAGGCAAAAAGCAAAAATTGGTAAAAATCGTCAGTAACTCCAATAAGGATTCGTCTGACGATTTGGGCCAATTGACTTATTTGATGATCATGTCTCGCTGATCATTTTTGCTCTTTAAAGTTTCTATCTATCTTTCACACTTTTAAGATAACAGGCAAAAATGGAAAAAAAATTGGGAAAAATCGTCATTTAAGGGCAATAACTTCTATTTGGGACTATTATACTAGATATATTATGCCCCAGCTTCTATAAGGAGTCATCAGACAGTTTTGATGTAAATGGGCAGTAGGTAGATTTTCACGTTCTTAACATTTCTGCCTTGTCACATTTTCTCTATTCATAGTGGTTTTCAAGATAATAGATACAACTTGCATGTTACCCCTATAGTCTATGTTTAGCCTTGTCAGCCATGTTTGTTTGCAGGTGGGGTCATCAGACATTTTTTTTTTGAAAATAGATACACAAATAATGATTGTGGCCAAGTTGTTTGAAAGTTGACCCAGTAGTTTCTGAGATTTTTGTAAAAGTGAACAACAACGACGCAGGCCAAGGGATGATAAAAGCTCACCTGGCCATCTGGGCTAGGTGAGCCAAAAATGGGAAAAAAACTGTCAAACTCCTATAATAAGACTAATATATTATGTCCCAGAACGAGTCAACTGACGATTTGGGCTCTGTTCAATTATTTGTAAATCATGTCCTGCTAATCATTTTTGGCATTTACCATTTCTCTTTATCTATTTTATAACTCAAAAGAGAATGGCAAAAAAAACGTTGAAAATTTGTTATTTAAGGGCAATAATTACCGACAGTTCTGGTCTATATGGATGGTAGATCAAACTTGACATTTGAACCATTTCTGCCCTTTTCAGATTCTATTTATCTACATTGTATAAGGTTTACTAGATAATATAAAATATTTGCATTTTACCCTATATTCTATTTTTAGCCTTGGATGCTATGTTGGTTGGCAGGTGGGATCATTGGACACATCTTTTAAACTATATACTCTATGGATGATTGTGGTAAGTTTTGTTTTAATTTGGCCCAGTAGTTTCAGAGAAGATTGTTGTTATGTTGGAGAGTGGCCATTGGTGAAGACATACTTAGATCCAGGTGAGCAATACTTGCTCTTTGGAGTCTCTAGTTTGTGTCTACAGAAATTTATTATTAAAAATGTGTAATCTTAAACTCTTTATGTGGACTAAAGGTATTCATGTCTTTCCAATTCATAATGGAAAAGTCCTAAGAGAAAATAATTCACTAGTGTATAATGATAATCATGTTTGAATTTAGTTATTGATTCAAGAAAAACTTTTATCACCACCTTAGAACCAAGTTCCAACATAAGAATAATCACTAGTGCATAATGATAATCATGTTTGAATTTAGTTATTGATTCAAGAAAACTTTTATCACCACCTTAGAACCAAGTTCCAACATAAGAATAATCACTAGTGTATAATGATAATCATGTTTGAATTTAGTTATTGATTCAAGAAAAACTTTTATCACCACCTTAGTACCAAGTTCCAACATAAGAACAAAATTATTATGATTTATTGGAATTTTTTCTCACTAAAATAAAAATAAAATAATAACAAAATTACCGAACTCCAAGTAAAATTCAAAAGGGAAAGTCCCTGAACAAATGTCAAAACCAAAAGCTCATACACATCAAACGAATGGAAAATAACTTTCATAAGGTTCAGCATCAAACTTGTGACCAGATCCACAAATCAGTCACATGATATATATAGAAACGAGATAAAGGAATGCCCCCGCACTCCACTCTCAAGTAACTGTTTTATAACAAAGTCAATGTAGGACTTTCTTTGAGATATTATTGTGTCTGGGAGAAACAAATGATGCCCCGCAGATGCAAAGTGTTATTTTAAAATACACAAAGTTGAGCATGGGAGCACATAGGTCTATGGTTCACTATAGGAGGAGTTAACCGGAAATGCTAAGCACCTCTTATGCAAGTATATACCCCATTAATGACAAAATGTCAACTATCTCCCAAAAGAGCAAATATTAATAAAAAGCAAAACCCTGACCACATGCACATCTTCAATATATGTACACTCAGCCAGCAAAGTGAAAACTTTCTAGCATTCATACTGTAGGAGGAGTTATCCGGAAACACTATTATGCAAGTAAATACTCCAAAAAATGACAAAGTTCAACTATCTCCCAAAAGAGCATATATTAATTAAAATCAAAACCCTTATCACATGCACACCTTCAATATATGTACAAACAGCCAGCAAAGTGAAAACTTCCTAGAATTCAAACTGTAGGAGGAGTTATGTGGAATAACTATAACATTATGCACCTCTTATACTCCAAAAACGACAAAATTCAACTATCTCCCAAAAAAGCAAATATTAATAAAAATTCGTAAGGGTTCCGCGGAACCCAGTGTCTCGCCTACTTTTGCTGTTAATCGCAGGCTCAACAAAAATGAGGAAAAAAATCAATAAAAATATTCCTTTAGATACTATCTTTAGATTGTAAGAATCTTCTGTCAAAGTTTGGTATAAATCCAGGATAGTTTATGAATCTAATAAATGTTTTAAAAACTTTAACTGCAGACTGTATGTAATGTTAACTGGAAGAAAAACTAAGTCCATTTATAAGTAAAATACGGATAAACAGGTACAAAATTTTAACAAAATTTCCTTCTAGATACTAGCTTTTGATCATAAACAAGCTTCTGTCCAAGTTTGGTACAAATCCAGGATAGTTTAAGCAAGTTATTAAAATTTTTAAAACTTTAACCACAGAGTGAATGTATTGTTTCCTGGCAGAAAAACTAAGTCCATTTATAAGTAAAATACGGAAAAAATAAAATTTTTTTTTAACAAATTTACTTCTGGATACTATCTTATGATCATAAACAAGCTTCTGTCCAAGTTTGGTAGAAATCCAGGATAGTTTAAGAAAGTTATTAAAATTTTTAAAACTTTAACCACAGAGTGAATGTAATGTTTCCCGGCAGAAAAACTAAGTCCATTTACAAGTAAAATACGGAAAAACAGGAATTTTATTTTTACAAAATTTACTTCTGGATACTATCTTATGATCATAAACAAGCTTCTGTCCAAGTTTGGTAGAAATCCAGGATAGTTTAAGAAAGTTATTAAAATTTCAAAAACTTTAACCACAGAGTGAATATTTGTGGACGCCGCAGACGCCGACGGAATGTAGGATCACTATGTCTCGCTTTTTCAACTAAAGTCGAAGGCTCGACAAAAATCAAAACCCTGACCACATGCACACCTTCAATATATGTACAAACAGACAGCAAAGTGAAAACTTCCTAGTATTCAAACTGTAGGAGGAGTTATGCAGAATAACTATAATGTTATGCACCTCTTGTACTCCAAGAATGACAAAATTCAACTAACTCCCAAAAGAGAAAATATTAATAAAAATCAAAACCCTTATCACACCTTCAATATATGTACAAACAGCCAGCAAAGTGAAAACTTCCTAGCATTCAAACTGTAGGGGAGTTATCTGGAATAGCTATATACCCATAATGGGACAGACGGACAGGGGTAAAACAATATGCCCCCCAACTTTCAGTTGCGGGAGCTTAAAAATCAGTGGGCCATTCCTGTTTCACTAGTATAAAAATACTCATGGTGAAATCATTATTAGTTAGATCTGTTGCTAAGCCATAACAAGAAGCTCTAAAGAGCCTGTGTTGCTCACCTAGGTCAATGTGCATCTTCAATAATGGATACTCTTCAACATTGTAGACTTAATTAGAATTATTAAGAAAACTTTTTTTTGTGAAACTTGTATTGCTGATCTTTATTTTTGTTTAAAATTTCCCTCTATCTTCTTTAGTTTTTGCCCAAAACACAAAAAAGGTTACAAAAAATCCTCATTTAATGGCAATCCCTCTGATAAATTGTCTAGATTTTGGCAAAATGTGAGTTACTTGTAGATCTTGTCTTGCTGATCATCTTTGCTATTTACAGTGTCTAGATAGAGTTCTATATCAACTGAAGGATATTCATTTCATATGCAGGGGCTGCTTGAATGTTGTTACATATAATTGGAATCCTACACAATGAGGAACTTGACATATTCTTTTGTATTAAAATGTTTCAAATTGAAAATTGGTTGCTAATTTGACAATTTGTTTTTGCCTTCACTTTGAATAGCATCCAGTTACATAGAACTGTCTTATAACTAAATTAGATGGCAGTTGATTTAGTTTTGAGATATTCAAGTGGTCACTCATCAACTAACAACAAGAGGAAGAGATTTCATCTGTCTGACCCGATGATAATGAAATATAAACACAAGCAGAATCAATTTATTACAAAAATAAATATAATTTTGAAACAAATCTAATTACTGACAATATTGTTTTACAGCATATTTTGTGAAAAATTATTATACAAGATGACATTTTTCATTAAAACTGATATGAATTCATTTCAATATGAAAACTATTGATTTCTGATTGTCTTTAAGAGTAAAACATACCATTGATGATGTTATTAATTGATAAATAAAAGAAATGTGTCTGAATAATTTTCTTGAAATCTGTTTTTCAACCTGTCATTATGATCTTAAACACATATTACAAACCTTGCAAGATTAATCTATTGAAAACACCCAAGACATATTTTACACTCATCAAATACAAGAACATGTAGTTATGATTTTAAAATCTATTTTTTTCATTGAAACCTGAAAAATATTCATCAAAATCTAATATTAAGTTAAACTATGGTTTACTTTTATAAATTTTGACTTGGATGGAGAGTTGTCTCATTGGCACTCATACCACATCTTCTTATATCTATAAACAAACATAAAACCTCCAATTTCAATCAATTCAATATAAAGGAAATCTTTTAAACAATTTCTAGACTATTTCTGAAATGAGAGAGTACTTTTGTGACCTCAAGTGCATTACATCTTTGATTTGATTCTTTTGCATATATATTGCATATCAGTTGAATTTATGATTATCAAAATGACCCATTGCACGTCCAGGGACATTTAATATGATGTATGCAAAAAGGGAGAGGGGTCAAATATCTGTTTGTATATCTTATAAGCATCAGACCATTTTTTATTACAGATTAACTGCATAAAATACACCAAGTTCTATAAATCTGAAAAAATAAATTATAAAAATTAGGTAGATTTTTTATAACATTAATTTATTAATTTGTTTTTAATAAATCTTTATCTATACAGTATACAAACTCTGACAATTAATTTCTTGCCTCAATTATTATAAAGTTGTCCATAAGGTCTAGACTTGTAGATAGTCTACATTAGGACATTAGTAAATATTTATTGACAAAGTACATAATAAGTAATGAAATGACTGAAATAATCATGACAGTAACTGCAACATAAATACCAAAGGGGGTTTATCTATGTCAAGAGTCTTATTTGGAGTCCAATGAATAGTACTACTGTAAGTGACATTTAAAAGGCTGTTCTGATTACAAAATATACCCCCTCTGTACAGGGTGGTTTGTGCAATACCTATTTACCATAGAGACATAATTGGTAACCTTTTTTAGTAATTGATTAAAAAGTCCTTCAAAAATTGTCAGATTCCTCTAACAGTAAGAAAATAAGGGATCTGATATAAAATCACCTAAAATATATTAAATTTTGATTGAAATTTTAGAACATTCTTTTTTAGAACTCAAATGGACTATTTAAACAATAATGAACATTTCACTTTTATTACTTCTTGTAAATCATCAATCATGGAAAAAAATTCACCAAGAGAACAGAGTCTATTTATATCATCAATGTCATTTTAATTTTGACTTATATGTAAAAGAATTTAAGAAATTAGAATTGTACAAAACAATAATAGTGAGACATGTAATACTAGACATTAATGTTTGGCTGGACACAAAATATAAAAACTCCATGAAACTAGTAACCAGACAGAAATATTAAAAAGCACCAATACTTTCAATCAAAGGACACATAAACATTGAAAATAAATTAAAAAAACTATCATCAAAAATAAACATTCAACAATACTCGATAATGTTCGGCACAAATCAACTGACAATGTATTACAATACACATTTTATATATATTTTTTTTTATTTTCAAAATTTCTGCACAATAAAATTTACATTTAACATAGAACTTTAAACTGTACCCTTGTTAGCACACCAATTTATAAATATATGTTGTTAAGGTATCCAAACCAATAGTGACCATCTAGCATTATTAGGCAAAGCAGAAAACTTTAGTTACAATATTAAGGAAGTAATTTTCCTTAATTATTCCTTCTCAAAACACTGCATTTGTCCATAATAAATTTAATAACTCATACTTTATTTGTTTTTTGGTTCTAAAAAATGATGGCTATTTGAATGCTATTTGATTTATTGTCTAGATTCCTCCATATAATATCTTCATTTTTATACCTATAGCCACATCTGTCAAAATTATGCTCACTCTACAAACTCAATTATTATATCCCTACATATTCTAAAAGCCTCAGATCATATGATGGCATTAAAACTGTCCGAAATAACAAATGCATGAGGAGTTATACCACAACTCTCTTGCAATAAAATTTGTTTTGATTAAACAATGCCAAAATAAATTACATAATATAATTAAGTATATATGTTAACAGAAATTATATGAGTAAGATTGACTATCACATTATGCTGTTTTTTTTTGTAAAAGCATATACATGTAACAAAATTTATACAATTGGACGGAATAAGTGTAAATATATGACAATGTCTTATTAAAAATATAAAATATAAATCTAAATTAAAATGTTATCACAGATTACTGACATCATTTAATCTGCATACCCTTACAAACTTCTATCATGTAGCGTTATTTAGGAATAAAAATAAATTTGGGTATACATCAATGAGACTGGTACTCAATGACATACAAAAAAGACATATATAGTTGAACCTATAGCCTTTAACAGAAGACAGATTTTTACACATGTTAACCAGTTGAGGACAAAATATTCAAATTTAAGATCTGCACAAATGCCACTGTAACAAGTGTTGAAACAGTGAATGATAATAAAAAGAGACTGATGAGAAATAGGACAATATAATTACAATTACTAGAAACACATTCAAGAACTTTGTTTTGGTATCAATATCTTTTGTCCATTCACACTGGATGTTAAGCAACCAACAATCAATCAATCCATTCTCTTTACAAGAGTGCCCTGATTATCTGAATCTTAAAATTCATTCTTATGACTAAATCCTGCTATTTTGCTACAAACTTAAAAATCCTAAAGATCAGTATCTTCTGTCTACACCCAAACTTTGAACTTGAAGAAAGCTTGCATATCAGGATCATCAACAGATTTGCCATTGACACCAGCATAAACCTCTCTCAATATTTTAGTCTTGAATTTGTCTTCTAGAATTTTTACATACTTTTCCAAAACACCTGGAATAAATATATGAAACATATCAATAAGCAATTTAAATTGAAATCATCTATTATCAAATTTATAGACAACAGACCTCATTATAAACAAGTACATGACATATAGGACAACATGCCCAGCTCACACTATCACATATCAATATTCAGTGAACTGCAAAATCTGGGTTAAAACCTTAATTTGGCATACAATCTAAAAAGTTCATCTTGTAAATTTTAAAGCTGACTATACGGTATGGGTTTTTTCTCATTGCTGAAGGCCATACGGTTGCCTATAATTGCTTACACTTCATTTGAACTTTGGTGGATAGTTGTCTCATTGGCAATCATCCCACATCTCCTTATTCTTTAATATGTGTACTAAGTTTCAAATTGATGTGACCACAACTTAATGGAAAACTACCTTGACTGAAAAATAAACCTAATATTGGACAAGCAAATGGAAAAAAAGAAGGAAATGGAAGGACATGCAGACTGGAAAATATAATGCCCCCTACTATTGTAAATGAGGCAAGAAAAAGAATGCAATATTTTTATACTGAAAACGCAAATGTTTTTTATTCTTATTCATTTAAAAATGGTTATCATTATCATTTTATTTTATCTTCTTGGAAGGGGTGGGTTAATAAAAGATAAATGTTATAAACTTGAGTTGATCTTTATCTACTTATTATACCTATTATTACCTTTAAGTAAAATAATATCCATGAAAATGAGATTGGTCAACGGTAATACAACTGCATACCAAATATCATTGACTTACCCTTAATGGTTTCCCTTTCACTGACCTAATCACAAACTTTTACAATAAATCAAGGAAAACATTCAAAATCAACATACCATGACTGAGGGGCCATGTAAAACAATCTCAATGGAAATGAGATGTGCCAATGCCAATACTACTGCATTCTAAATATCTCTGACTTACTATTAATGGTTTCTCTTAAACTGACCTAAACACAAACAAATAAATGACACCTCTGACACCACAAACAGTTTGCCTTAGTCTCGCCTTGAAGATAAAAACCCTGCTGTTTTTTTTTTTAAAGAACAGTTTATAAAGAATAGAGCATATTATCTTAATTTTAAACAAGGGTTTTAGAGCTGGTGACACTCGATCAATACCTTTCTTTAATACAAATTTATTTTTCCTGTGCATATCCAACAGGATTTGCTCTGTAACAATAACAATAGATAAATAAGCTTTTTCAAGTTGCAGTTTGAATTCCTACAAAGTGAACAAGTAGTGAAAACTTTTAGCTTTTTGCTACAGAAAAGTGGTGTTAATATAAAGCAGATGCATTGTTACAATATATTCTCATCATTCATTATCAGTTTTTAACTCACTATTCATAAGAAGTTTGGAAACAACTAATTGTCAGACACTCTATTAAAAAGTTTGACTCAGAAATGAAAAGTAACCAAGGTTATCTCCCTTTCATATAAAAAATATTCAACATTTCACAGAATTTAACCCTTCTAACAAATATATGTTCATCCTCCTTTTAAGAACACAAAAAATTGTTCAATAATCGTTGAAACAATAATTAAAAAAAAAACAATTATTGAATGTCCTCATAATGATAGAACTTTTCATATCAATGTCAAACTTCTTTAATAAACAGTGTTTGATGATAATATACTTGATTTTTCCAAACATCTCATTAGGTAGCACTCCACAGTTAGGTGTGTAGTTTTGCATTTTGGCCCCTGTGGATTTTTCAAATATGAGAGCTAGTGTGCAATAATATTCATTTTTGGATAGCTGAAGATTAGTGGGTTTATAGGAACATCAAGATTGTGTAATGTATGTATTAATGGCTGTTTTCTGTATGACTGTCCATATTTTCATATCCATACCAGACATCGGTCAGGCAATTATTGCATTGTTTTTTCTAACTTTTCGTCGCATGAACTTTGCGATTAAATTTTACGAAAAAATGAGGTGAAAGACACCCAATTTTTATTTGATCATTTGGTAGATTTATGTCCACAGTTTCAGAAAAGGTATCACTCATAGACATTGAAATTCTAGTTTAAACCAGATTTTGGGGGAATATGTGACATTTTTATGCCCCTTTTTGAAATATTTTATGATAAATAAATGCAGAATGTTGCCATGGATACACAAAAAAGGAATTATTTTTCACCATTTTAACTTTTGAAAATTGAATCTATGGAAGATACTGATTACATACTTTTACATATGCACATGTATGACACAAACAGTAAGCTTAATGTATTAGAAAGCCAGGAATAGAAGATGATTAAACATTTTGAGGTCCAATTCTAATTTTATTTTTCTAACTGTGGAGTGCTACCTTAAACCGGCCATGCCAGGCCCTCATAGGTGGTCAAGATCATTAAACACCCCCCTAGTAGTAGTTTCATTAAACAGAAAGTTCATCATTGGTTATGTAGGGTAAACTAATCCATACACTGCATCTGCTATATACTAACAAAAACTTTCTCTAGAAATATCTTTAAAATGGTTCAATAGTTGAAATCAATTAAGTCTGCCACATGAAAAAGTATTTTCTCGTATATTGGTATTTTGAAATGCAAGAGCCTCTTAGATAAGACACTCATTAATGCACCTTACCTAAACCCAGGACTCTTCCATAAGCTATCATATTAGTCTGTAATCTAGGATCATCATATTTCTCTGCTTTCATCAAAAGTCTGACAATATCTCCTATGATATAGGCATCATCAAATGTTGGGGTCTCAGACAATGGAAACTTGCAGTACACATCAACAGCAGCTTGGGGGTCTTTGACTGTTAACATCTCTGCCAATTCAATGTAGGCATCATGGATCTGAAAAAGAAATGAAATTTAGAGCTACATATATCTTGAAATCAAAGCATAGGTACTTCTGACTATCATCAAAAGAAAGTTTAAATTTCTTCTTAAATCAATTGTTTTGGACAAATACAACAAGAACAAGAGTGCACACGCTGAAATGTCTCGCCTTCTTTACTAATCATTGATATTATGTTGATAGTCCTAAATATAAAGTTATACCACAACTATCACTATCATAAACTTAACATGATTCAAGAAAATGAGGTCAAGGTCATATAAACCAAACACAAACTACATGTACACCTTATAATCATTCAATACACTAAATATAGTTGACCTTTTGCTTATAGTTTCTAAGAAACAGACTTAACCAAGAAAACTAAACAATGACCAATGAACAACGAAAATGAGGTCAGGGTCAGATGAACCATGCCAGGCAGACATGTACAGCTTACAATCCTTCCATACAACAAATATAATTGACCTATTGCTTATAATTTAAGAAAAACAGACCAAAACACAAAAACTTAACACTGAGCAATGAAAATGAGGTCAAGGTCAAATAAAACCTGCGAGACTGACATGTACATCATAAAATATTTCCATACACCAAATATAGTTGACCTATTGCATATAGAATTAGAAAAAAAGACCAAAACTCAAAACTTAACTTTGACCATTGAACCATGAAAATGAGGTCAAGGTCAGATGACACCTGCCAGCTAGACATATACACCACACAATCATTCCATACACCAAATATAGTAGACCTATTGCATACAGTATAAGAAAAACAGACCAAAACACAAAAAACTTAACTATAACCACTGAACCATGAAAATGAGGTCAAGGTCAGATGACACCTGCCAGTTGGACATGTACTACTTATAACCCTTCATGTTTGTCGATGGATACAAACTTGGATACAATTTATAAACAAGATACCCTAAGGAACATTTAATTAAAGTTTGAAGGTATTTGGCCCAGTAGTTTCAGAGAAGAAGATTTTAAATGTTAGCAAACTTAATGAACAAATTGTGTAAAATTGTCTTTAAAGGGCAATAACTCCTTAAGGGGTCAATTGACAATTATGGTCATTTAACTTTTTGTAGATCTTACTTTGCTGAACATTATTGCTGCTTACAGTTTATATATATCTATAATAATATTCAAAATAATAACAAAAACTGCAAAATTTTGTTAAAACTACCAATTTGTGGCAGCAACCCAACAATGGGTTGTTTGATTCGTCTGAAAATTTCAGGCCAATAGATCTTGACCAATTAAACAATTTTACCCTGTCACATTTGCTCTAAAAGATTTAGTTTTTGAGATATAAGCCAAAACTGCATTTGACCCTTATGTTCTATTTTAGCCATGGCGGCCATGTTTGTTGATGGATACAAACTTCGGATAAAATTTATAAACAAGATACCCTAAGGAACATTTAATTAAAGTTTGAAGGTAATTTGCCCAGTAGTTTCAGAGGAGAAGATTTTAAATGTTAGCAAACTTGATGAACAAATTGTGTAAAATTGTCTTTAAAGGGCAATAACTCCTTAAGGGTCAATTGACAATTATGGTCATATTAACTTTTTGTAGATCTTACTTTGCTGAACATTACTGCTGCTTACAGTTTAAATATATCTATAATAATATTCAAAATAATAACAAAAACTGCAAAATTTTGTTAAAACTACCAATTGTGGCAGCAACCCAACAATGGGTTGTTCAATTCATCTGAAAATTTCAGATCTGATAGATCTTGACCAATTGAACAATGTTACCCCATGTCAGATTTGCTTAAAAGCTTTAGTTTTTGAGATATAAGCCAAAACTGCATTTGACCGTTATATTCTATTTTTAGTCATGGCGCCATGTTTGTCAATGGATCAAAACTCGGATAAAATTTATAAACTAGATACACTAAGGAACATTTAGTTTAAGTTTGAAGGTATTTGGCCCAGTAGTTTAAGAGGAGAAGATTTTTGAAATAGTTTACAGTTTACAGCTTTATCTTTACAGACGACGGACGCCAAGTGATGGCATAAGCTCACATGGGGCCCTTTGGGCCCCGGTGAGCTAAAAATTGTCATTTAAGAGCAATCTCTTCTTTAAAGAGTCTACTTAAGATTTCGACAAAATTTGACTTTTGGTAGATCTTGTCCTGGTGATCATTTTTGCTATTTAAAGTGTCTATCTATCTTTTATAGTTTTCAAGATAATAGACAAAAACGTAAAATATTGGTTAACATTGTCATTTAAGAGCAAGCACTCCAATAAGGAATTGACTGACGATTTCAGCTATGTTAATTTATTAGTACATCTAGTCTTGCTGATCATTTTTGCTATTTAAAGTATCTATCTATCTTTTATAGTTTTTCAAATATCAGGCAAAACACAAAAAATTGGTAAAAATCGTCATTAAAGGGTAACAACTCCAATAAGGGGTCTTCAGACAATTTCAACCATTTGACCGAATTGTGTACATCTTGCCTTGCTGATCTTTTTTGGTTATTTAAGTTGCAATCTATCTATTATAGCTTTTCAGATATTAGGCAAAAATGCAAAAATTGGTAAAAATTGTCATTCAAGGGCAATAACTCCAGTCAGGGGTTGTCAGACGATTCAAACACTGTTATAAATTTTTAGATCTTGTCTTGCTGATCATTTTTGCTTATCAAAGTTTCTCTCTAACTATAACAGTTTTCAAGATAATGGGCAAAAAATGAAAAAAAAATGGTAAAATTCGTCATTTAAGGGCAATAACTCCTATAAGAAGTTGTCTGACAGTTTTGACATAAACGGACAATAGGTGGAGCTCAACATTCTGAACATTTATGCTCTTGTCAGATTTTTTCTACATGTAGAGATTTTCAAAATAATATACAAAGCTTCCATTTCACCCCTATGTTCTATTTTTAGCCATGTCAGCTCTTGGTTGGCAGGTTGGGTCATCAGACACATTTTTTAAAACTAGATACCCTGATAATGTTTGTGGCCAAGTTTGGTTGAATTTGACCCAGTAGTTTCAGAGTAGAAGATTTTGTATAAATTAACGGACGATGACGACGGACGACAGACAATGAGGACAGTCAATGACGACAGACGCCAAGTGAGCTAAAAAAAGTCTTTGTATTCTCTCCATGAACTTCTCAACTAGCAGAATAAAAATAGCAGGGAGTTTAAACGGTTTTTAGGACTATGCCTACAAGCACAACTAAAAAAAATGTTACCTCTGGAGCCATGACAATCACTTCATTGTAGGATTTTTGTGATTCCTCTATTTCACCAGCTGATCTGTGAGCTCTTGCCAGACCTAGACGTGGTTGGTATGTCTTTCTGTTAATAGGAGCTGCCAGGGAGGGCTTATTATCTGAAATCTGTGTGGCAGAAGGTGGTGTCTGTGGCTCTGGTTGCTTTTCCTCCGACTTTTCTGGTGATATAATATGAGAGAATTTTGGTTAATGAATCTGAATAATTTGTAAATATTTATTCATTTTATATAAATGTTTTTTGTTCCATAGCTCATACTTATTATTAATATATAGAAACTACTCAATTTCTTCAAAAAAGATATTTTCTTTTTCTTTGATTTTGCAGTGTAAATAGATTTTACATTAACAGTTTGAGAAATAAAGAGAAAATATTGATACTGTTTTGCAATAAAACAATTATAAAATGGATTGCTAAAAAAATGTAAATGCTAAATCAGAAATTTCTTATTACCAAATCACACTCATATAATAAATGTGAAGAAGGAAATTTGATTTACTATCCCAAATTGGTTCAAATCATTGAGAGAGTGATAAGTTTCATCAAAATAAGTGGGTCAATGAAATTATACCCCTAACTAGTGATATGATTTTTTTTATTTAAATGAAGGAAGAGAAATTTGTCATTATCAAGTACAAATTGAAGTAAATTTGTGTGTTTCAATATATTTTTTATTGAAGGGGTTTCAATCTCTACAATCCAGACCTTTTGGACTGTCCATTCCTGAACTTATGTTTACTTTAAAATATTAAACCAGAATTTAAACTTAATTCAAGTGACTGATTTATCAAATAAAGAGTAAAATATAACATGAACATGAAGATATTGATGTTAGAGTTGTACACTGTAGGTTCCCTATTAGCAAAAGCTAATTGTGAAATTGAAAGTTCCTTGATAGGAAATTCATCCTAATTTATTCACTGATACCAATTATCTATTTGAATTACAACAAACAAAATACAAGAGACTAGAGCCAAAAAAAAAACACAAAAACTATATATTTCTAAATGTATGTGACTTTTCAAAACATTTGTACAGCACTGCATCTTGTTTATTCAAAACTTATTTTGATTTACACACTGCCTTATGTGTATTATCATGTAGTTATTTGACAAAATATATTTAATGCGCATTAGTACAGCATTTCCCTTTTTTGTTTAAATATCTATGCCACAGCCAATTTCTCAAAACTGACAGCTATATTAAATTAGAGTAGAAAATTAAAATTTCATAAGATTTCTAAAAATCAAAGTTTAATTACGGAAAAGCTGCTCATGAACTAACATAAAACTTTAATTTATAAGCAATGAAAAATACCAATAATGTACCAAAAGTCATATATACTAATATTTCTAATTTGTATCTTTATGCAACATTAAATGTTGTGTTGTGACATACAAACAGACAAAGATATCACCTGTCTTTTTCTTCAAGCAGAAGTAAACAAATCTTAGTTAAAATGAATTAAACAAAGCAAACATGAAAAACATCAACACACAAACAAGTTCCTTCTCCAAGGGAGATAACTCAAATCTGTAATGTTGGTTTTTATTTCTTTCTTAGGGCTGATTTTCTGAGTTATCTACCTTGTTTAGCAGGTTGTGAATGACAAGCAGCAGCAGGCTTACCAACAGTTTTACCAGCAGGAGCTTTGGCAGGGACAGCCTAGAAACAAGAGAAATTTATATCAAATATACTAAGCGTTATTGCTATAGTCCATGTACAAAACTGCTTCAGGTATCAGATATAAAACAAGAGAGTTAATTGGTGCACGCACCAAATTTTTGGGCCGGAAATATGGAGGTTTTTGGTGTAAAAAAAGTGCAAAGTATTGTATAAACAATCTGTATATTGAGATGACTTTAATCCTCAATTGCCAGAACTGGTCCAATCCGATTAGTTATGATAATGCTATAAAATATAACTTTATTGTGCAGTTGATGAAATCGAATATCTTTTAAGTGCAGTTGATGAAATGGAATATTATCTAATTCATTTTCAAGACTTGATTTTGAAACTCGTGATTATCAAAGTTGCATCTACTGACAAAATATTTGTATTCCTCATCTCAGATATGGACTTAAACGCAGCCTTTCACCTCATTTACTCATCCATGAATTTTATGTCAAGATGACATATTTTTTAGGACCCTCGATTCTGACTATTACAGACGCATCTACTGACAAAATATTTTTCTCGAGTTGTATCTCAGATATGGACTCTAACGGAAACTTTAATCAGTCACTCATTTGTGAAATGTAGGTCAAGATTACCTAATTTTTATCCGGACCCCTTGGTTATTCAAGACGGATCTATGAACAAAATCTCAAGAACTATGACTTATATACTTCCATAGATAGATGGACTTTAACTTTGTGACGGACAAATGAAACACTATATCCCTTCCCCAACTTTGTTTGACAAAAAATATAAAAATCTTAAAGCAAACACATGTTAAATTATTCCTCTCAGTAAAGGTTGAGAAATCCTAGATATAATTAACGTTTCATTTCTATTTGGTTTTGGTGAAATTTAAAAGTATCAACAAACAGTCATAAAAATAGGAATGTAGCTCATTTATATGGTTTGGAGTTTAGTGTGGCGTGCTTTTTACCGAACTACATGTAGTACACCATTTTCAGCTGAGGACCACCTCCGGTGCGGGATTTTCTCGTTGCGTTGAAGACCCATTGGTGGCCTTCGGCTGTTGTCTGCTCTTTGGTCGGGTTGTTGTCTCTTTGACATGATTCCCCATTTCCATTCTCAATTTTATTGTATGATATTTAACCATGAATTCTGCTCAAACCGATGCGAAGGGTCAACTTGAACTTACTACCAGTTATGAAAAATATTGATCATCGTTGAATGCCTTTAAGGTGACTTGAAGATGAAGGACAACAATAAAAACGTTCCATATTTGGGTTTTACCACGTATTCATATTAATATTGTCTCATGTACATTTACTCTATATCCCTTCATATTTTCATTGACTAAAAAACTGCTACATACAACTTGCGTATTGCTATGTGTTTCTTTATTCTACATTGGCTAGAGGTATAGGGGGAAGGTTGAGATCTCACAAAACATGTTTAACCCCGCCGCATTTTTGCGCCTGTCCCAAGTCAGGAGCCTCTGGCCTTTGTTAGTCTTGTATATTTTTTAATTTTAGTTCATTTATATGTTTTGGAGTTTAGTGTGACGTCCATTTTCACTGAACTAGTACACATTTTGTTTAGAGGACCACCTCCGGTGCGGGTTTTCGCTGCATTGAAGACCCATTGGTGGCTTTCGGCTGTTGTCTGCTCTTTGGTTGGGTTGTTGTCTCTTTGACATATTCCCCATTTCCATTCTCAATTTTATAAAAATCAGAAAGCTTCAGATAGTATAGCAAATTATTCTCTTCGTAACAACTGACAAATCCTTGACAAAATGTTTTCATTTCAATCTGTTTGGTTGCAGTAAAATTGCAAAGAATTAACAAACACAAAGTGGATATTTGAGAGGTTTGAAAATCACTTTCAGTTACTGAAACATGTTACCTATAAAAACTCCCGAGATCGTTTACGTTGAAAGTAAAGATATCTTTATTATGATTATTTTTCTAAATGATGAAAACTGTATATATAATAATCAAAATATAATATAACATAACTATTTTGACAGAGAAAAAACGCAAACTATAAATCATTTGCCATGTTCCGACGAACTTGGTACCTTGTTTACATTTCTAAAATAACCTTGTTTGGGAAATCCCCAAATACGGGTCACGCATTCTGTGCATAATAAAACAATGAACATTCATTGTTATAAATATTTGGCATCTTCTTCTTATCTATAAAAATTAAGAATAAATATGTGTTTATTTTAATTACCTAAAATCTTTAATTTTCATATACCGCAGAAAATAAAAATATAGATCCATGAAACTCATGTAACAATCTCAAACCCATATCATATAATGGACCAGCTTAGTGCCGCCCATAATAAAAACAGGATATACAATATTGAATTTATTCTTTTCGAATGTTTCTGAAGACAGGGATTGCTCTTCTCTCAAATGTGATTCAAAGCAAACTGGTGGAAAGACTGTAAGGGCTGAGTGCATAATTTCAAAACATGTTTTAGTCTTCCATTATGTAGTGGACAAAAACCTGTATAGCACTATTGGATATAGTTGTACTACTGAAGTTTTTTTGAATATTTTTCAGTAGATAAAATGGGCTTAATTTAGTTTTCTCAATTGAATTGTTTCATATTTTTCATGTCAGGGCCTTACATAGCTGACCATACGGTATGGGTTTTTCTCATTGTTGAAGGTCGTACAGTTGTCTATAATTGCTTACATCCACTTCATTTGAACTTTGGTGGATAGTTGTCTCATTGGCAATCATACCACATCTGGCCCGAGAACACAGTTATTTCGTAGTGCATTTCTTTTAGACAATAAATTCAAATTAAAAAATCGCACCTGCTTTATCTCAAAAGATTTTACAATGTAGTGTACTACTATTGGGACAAATAATATCAAAATTATAGAACAGTCTACCAGCTCTAACTCAAAATATTGATAATTCTATGTTAAGGGGTCTAAAATTCAGTTTGACAGCTTCAGACATACTAGTTTTGACCTTTTGAACTGGACCAAATCACTAATTAACATAAAGATTCAGCACCCAAACTTTTTAACATGTAATTTCATCCCTTTACTTAATATTTCATGCATAAAATATAAAGAAATAAATTTGGAAAGTGTATGAAAAAATTTGCAAGTTATACACTGTCCACACTAGGGACTATATTTGTAGACAACGAAAATCTAAGGACGATAACTGTGTCCTCGGACCATCTCCTTATTTTTATATTAATGCCTGCCATGCCAGTGGATCACTAAATTCACTTGAAAAATTCTTTCAAATTGTTATTAAATATTTTTATCAAATTATGTTCATAGTTTAAAGTTTACATTTTACAATTTACCAAATAAAGCTTTTCTAAAAGTTTATCCTTGTAGTTCCTGTATAAACCTAGAACTAAAAGATAAAGAATCTTTAAATCCTTAAATCTATTATGATTTTTATTAGTCCAACATATAATATACTGTTGAGGTCAATAATTGTGTATTGAATTGTGTAATAACATGATTCCAATAAAAATCCACCCTTGTCTCTAATTATGGATCGTTGATCATGACAGTTGTCAAGCATACTGGTAGTATTGTATCAGTACTCTTACTTAACATGAGTGCACACACTGAAATGTCTGGACTGGCTTTACTGATCATGATTGAATTATGTAGAAAGTCTTAAAAATAAAGGTTTTACTCCAGTATCACATAAATTAACATTATTAATATATCAAATATAGTTGACCTCTTGTTTATAGTTTACATGGTATATGAGAAACAGACCTAACAATGAAAACTTAACTAAGACCCATGAACCATAAAAATGAAGCCAAGGTCAGATTAACCCTGTAAGACAGGCAAAATGTTTGTCATTTTGGGGAAATTGGTGTTGATGGCAGATGTTTAAAAGTCTATATTGAAGGAGTAGGTTCAATAAGGCTAAAATATAGCCCCAAATTCTAAAATTTCAAATTAAGATTTTATGACCAGAACTTAACATAGTTAAAACAATGAAGATAAAGGAAATAGGTCTTTCCATTTAAAATTACATATCAACGTTCCTTGTATGATATCTAAATTAGCCATAAATAACCATTTTCCACCTAAATAACTAAAAACAGGCCAAATTCCATTGTTTTTGGGATTAGAATCATATAGGGCATATGTCAGCAAGTAAACCTGTATGACTTCATTAATTAGTTTGTTGAACACTGCACTATGTTTCCTTGGAATAAATGGGGTGGTTTATCCTAGATGGTCAACTTTTCCCAAAATCTATCTATATTTTTATATTTTTGGGTGTAAAATTAGATATATCAAAGCTTTATAAGAAAAGCTAGACAAAAATCATTCTGTTTCACTTTTTCGCATCAACTTGAACACTTTTCAGCTTGAAATAATTGGGGGCCTAATAAGGCATATACTTTATTATTCATTTATTTTCTAGATTCAGAGCAATTTAGAGCTTCACATATTATAAAGAGACCCATCTTTTTTTTCCAAAGACCATTTCTTGACCTCTATATACCAGTGTCATATGGAAAATTGAACCCACTGATAATTGAACCCAGGGTCAAAATCCCATATGGAAAATTGAACCCTCTGTCAATTTTCTATGACAATTGAACCCCCATGTGATTTCCTTTCAATGAATGTCAAAAGTACATTAGGTTAAGCATTATAACTATGTTAAGTAGTTTGAATAGCTATGACAATTTGAACATTTGAGATCTATAGAGGGGGGTTCAATTCTCCATTGGTGAGTAAAAAAAAATCAAAATATTTTCCAACATGTTTATTTCTACCAAGTACTTATCAATGCATTATAACTATATAACATAGCTGGCATATCTATGACAATTTGAAAATCTCGGGTCTACAGGTGGGTTATTCATGTTATTCATGGTAGGGGTTCAATTTTTCAGAAAAAAAATTTAAAAAATATTTTCTTGCATGTTTTATTCCTACCAAGTACTTATTAATGCATTATAACTATATAACATAGCTGGAATAGCTATGACTATTTGTAAATCTGAAGTATATAGGGGGAGTTCAATTTTCCATGGTAGAATTTTTCAATTTTTCATTGTTGAGTACAAATGTTTAAAAATATTTCCTAACATGTTTTATTCCTAAAAAGTACTTATTAATGCATTATTACTACATAACATAGTTGGAATAGCTATGACAATTTGAAAATCTGAGGTCTATAAGGGGTTGTTCAGTTTTCTATGATAGGGTGTTGTATTTTCCATGGCTGAGTATAAATGTTTAAAAATATTTTCTAACACGTTTTATTCCTACCAAGTACTTATTAATGCATTTTACTATATAACATAGCAGCAGCCTTTTGCTGTCTCACTCAACTCTTACAACAAATCTTCCTTTCATCATAAAAAACATAGATAATTTTGTAATTGTATAAAATAATCTTACTGCTTTTGTTGGAGTTCCTCTAGCTGCACCTCTTCCTGCAGGAGCACCTGGAAAAATCATTCATTTTAAAAATTAAGAAATTATTACTTATCACTTTAAATACTGACACAATATTTCAATTCAAATTAATTTTTTTTACTTTCATTTTTGAAAGTCTAATATGACGATCCTGCACACATAATGACAAACACTTTGACTTAATCATTTACGATATTGGTAATATCTATGTGCTAGTATTATAAGGTGGCCCAGTCAATTGAAATATTTTTTTGGCTAATAAATTTCCACTTTTCCAATTTCAAAATTGTAATGTACATTTCATATTCATTAAGTCATAAATTTTCTTACAATCATTTAAAAGCACAGATTTGATCCTCAACAGATGTCTTTTGTTGATTTTAAAATAACTCATAAAAAAAGCTATGGATGTAAAAATAAAAATATTTTTTCATGCAAAGAGAGAATTTAGTCTGAATTCCTTTGCCCTTACCAATACAAAAATCTAATAACCTCTGAACAATTATCAGATTTTTAATTTGACAATTTCCAAGCAATTGTGTTTTTAACAAAAAAAATTTGTTTGTCAATTTAAGTTATTACTTTTGCCATTCTGCTTCCCATGAACTAGGAATAATAAATGAAATTTTACATTTTATCTTGATATGTTTATCATCTTACAAATAACTTAAGCATGATAAGTAATTCATGAAATAAATGTCACACTAATCTTATAACATTCTTAAATTGTTCATATCTCAAAATATGGTGAAGTGACTTAGTGATATCACCTCTGCTTCAAATTACTACCTTATTCTACAGTAGGGTGTAGAATCAAACACTTTATTCCCCACTGCAAAAAAAAAACAACATACAAATGGTATCCGTAAATAAAAGTACTTTTGCAATAACCCTTTACAACCTCTTGTAGCTGGAATGGCTGGTCCTTTTCCTCTTGCTGCAGGTGTCCCTCTAGCAGCTGGTGCTCCTCTGGCTGGAGCACCTCTTCCAGCTGGTGCACCTCTAGCAGGAGCTCCTCGACCTGCAGGGGTTGGTGTTGCTTTAGCTTTAGTTGCATCTACAGCTTTCTTCTTCTCTTCTTCCTGTTTGAGTCTTTCTTGCCACCATGTTTGTCCTGGAGATATATTGAAAATGACTTTAAGGTTAGTAGTTTTCCCAATATTATAATATATGTTCAATATTATGCTGTAGATACTTTAGAGTGAAAATATCTACGATGTGTTTTAGTTTAGTTTTTAACAATCTTATTTGAGTAAAGATACAAATAGGATTGGTCACTAGTTAAACCAACTTATGAAGTCTTCTACTTTTCATAATAAAACAATTAAAATTATACAGAGCATTCACAGTTCAGTAGATCTATCTTAAAAGTAATATTAAAATGAGGCATTTGCACAGTCTAAAAAAAGCCTAACACAATAAATAAGAAAAAAATAGAGAATTGGAGATTGGAGAGAAAAAAAAAAGAATAAGAGAAAATAAATAAAAAATAATAAATAAATAAATAAATGAAATTATGTGGACACGGTGATTTTGTTTATTTATATCTTATTTGATTATACTACGAGGAATCTTTTTGATTTTTTTATAAATTTAAAGATTTCTTTAAAGATTTCACAGTTTTCCTTGTATGTTAAAGACTGGCTAACCTCAGTGAGCAACTAGATTTGTTGTCACTTGAAAACAATGAATGTTGATTAATAAATGGTTCCTTATATCGGTGTATTTATTGCAATCAAAAAAGAAATGAAATGCATCCTCAAGCGGAGCGCCATGCATCCTCAAACGGAGTGACACATGTGTTTCAGATCAGATATGTATTTAAAATTTTTTTTTTCAATATATACTTTGGACTTGTTTGTTTGCTTTTGGCCTTGAATGTTTGTCCCTAATATTTTATTAACTATGTATTTACTTTCAGGTATCACAGATCAATTTATTCGTTCATAGTGTGTTAATTCGTTTTGATTGAGTTAAGCCTTCCAATTGATGTTTTATCGTGTGTTTTCTATGTTGTGATGTTATACTATTGTTTCAGAAAAAGGGAGAAGGTTTGGTACCATTAAAGCGTTTAATCCCGCTGCAAATGTTTGCACCTGTCCTAAGTCAGGAATCTGATGTACAATAGTTGTCGTTTGTTTATGTAATTTATACGTGTTTCGTTTTTATATATACTAGACCGTTGGTTTTACCGTTTGAATGGTTTTACACTAGTACTTTTGGGGCCCTTTATAGCTTGTTGTTCGTGTGAGCCAAGGCTCCGTGTTGAAGGCCGTACATTGACCTATAATGGTTTACTTTTATAAATTGTTATTTGGATGGAGAGTTGTCTCATTGGCACTCACACCACATCTTCCTATATCTATGTGGTGTAAAAACTACATAATTTTAACTGTGTGTTTTGGTTACAATACATCTGGTCTGTAGGTAAATTATGACTCTAGCATTTCCTTTCTAAGATGATAAATACATTGTCTGTGGCTTGTAACTTGTATGTATTTATAGTTCTTTACAAGAGGCTTTGGATGACATCATTTATTTTCACTCTAAGAGCTTAAATTGATGCATAACTAAGGAAGAAGACTTCACTCTATGAAATACAATTCAATAAACAATAAACTGTTGACACAGAGATATGTCCCGTCTGTCGGCATGAAATTCAGAAAAAAGACAATCTGATGTACAGCAACATTGCTTATCAATTCAAAGTCGCTGGACCATGATCTGGTGAGCAAGGCCTGAAAATGGTCCACAAACTGGGATGTACAGACAGTAACGTAACTATATAGAAAATATTGTTGTCTACTGTAAGTAGTTCCTATCAATTTAACTTAGGCAGAAAACTTAACATTGAAAATTGCTGATGAATTCAAAGTCACTGGACCATGTCCTAGGGGGCAGGGCCTTAAAATAGTATTCAAACTGATATGTACTGATAGTAATGCGATTTCATACAAAATATCATTGATTTATCACAAGTAGATCCTATCAAACTAACTTAAGCAGAAAACTTAACATTGAAAATTGCTAATTAATTCAGTCACTGGACCATGACCTAGAGCTCAGGGCTTCAAAATAGTCGTCAAACTGACATGTACTGATGGAAATGCAACTTTATATCAAATATCAATGATCTTTCACAAGTAGTTCCTATCAAACTAATTTAAGCAGAAAGCTTAACAACTCTTGATGGTGTAGTCGCTGTCGCCTGGAAAAGCAATCCCTATGTCTCGCTTTCCGCATCTTTCTTTGCTGGCTAGACAACAAACAACAAAATGCCCTCTTGTTCACACAAAAAAAAAATATCTAAGAAAATAAAGCAATTACAGACCCACTAATTTTTCAACAGCATTTCCAGATGCAGGTTTGCCTTCCAATTCAATGCTTGATTCAAATGAAGATTTACAGTCCTTTAGAATCTGTTGTGATTTTTCTCCTGGTGGACAATTCTCATACTGAGCAAATTGTGACAGGCCAAGCAAATACAGTGAATGTCCATTACATGGCTGTATCTGTACTAACTTCTGACAGGTCTAAAAATATACCGATTTACTACATTAATACAATAAAAGAGATAAGTCTGTTATCAAATGCTTTCTCAGCCTATCAGCAACAAATATTTCAGAGTTTATAAAATAATCATGTTTCGGGGATAAAAATGCTGTTCAATTTTCAATATAATAATCAATTTAAGACGGCAGTTATCTGAAAAATAATTTCAAGCTATTTAAACTTTGAGTTTATTCAGAAAAATTTCCCTGATGGAGTCACATGAATATTTTAACATTATAAGGTTGTTATTAGCTTGAGAATAAATTATGAAGTTTATTTGAGCTTATTGAAAACAAAACATCTTCTAATTCTTTGAGGAAAAAATGTAAACTTCTTACACCTACCTTTTCTTGTAATGACAATAACTGTTCATTCATAGGCAATGTAGAGTGGAATATAAGGGATGACAATCTCTGACATCTTTGTGTGATCAGTTTCTCATTCCCGCCATTCTTCATTAGAATTTCCAACAATGTGGCATGTGATTCTAGTAATACCCATTCAAACTGTTTATATGCATCACCTTTGGAGATATTTGGTAAGACTTGAGCTGCCAATAATGCTGCCCTGCAATGACCTATTAGCTTAACTGTATGCCTTTCATCAAAATCATGTATTAATCTTAAAAGCATCTTAATAAATGGAAGATTTAAAAAAAATGTCTTTGATTCTTGTGAAAATATAATAAATGGAGTAAATACATTTGAATTTATCAACTAGCATTTCAAAATTCAATCTGAGATTTGTTGAAACAAATCAAAATAAAACTGTCTAGATTCCCCTTAACAATGCATAGACATAGAAATAGTAGGCATCTCAAATCGGAGCTTATTTCACAAATAAATATTTTTTTTTTCAAAGAAAAAAGATTATGGTACAGTAAGGTTTATTTCACTCAATCTTTAGCTTTCTGTAAAATTTTTGTAAAATATTATTTGCCATTATTTACAAGGTGAATTTTGTCTTTTTATTTGTGCTTTGCATTTAAATTGATCATTATTTATGCTCACATTATCACAGAATTCACCTGTTTTAATTAATCTAACATATCAAATTAAAAACCTTTATAAAAAAACCTTTACTTTTCATTCATAAATCATAAACAGCTAACTTATTTTTTTTAAATAGATATTTGAAAAAGATGATAGGTCAGTGTAAAATAACAGTTTTCAGGTAATGGATTCAGTGGCTGTCTTCATGATCTATGATTTCTTCCTCAACTACATGGTACATCAATCAACCTTCACTAAAAAAGTTATAGTTTGTATGAATGCAATACATACGTATGAAGAACATCTTTTCCAGAGATACAGTCCTTAATGTCTGCATTCTGTATAAGAAGACGTCCAAGTTGTACAATGCCTCTAAGTAAATGCACATTATTAGATCTGACAAGATTGTCTGAATGCAATTCTGGAGTTATCTCCCTGTAAAATCAATGTGCATTTTAAATCTGATGTCTCTAAAAGTAAATCAAGAGTAATCTCCCTGTAAACCAATATACAACTATAAGATCTGATGGGTTCCAGCAAAAAAAAATATAAACTATAGAGGTTCTGTTAGCAAAGCTCATAAAATGATACTCCTAAACCCCACATACAACAAAAGCAGTCTAGGATTTGCTGAGAAAAACCACAACAGTTTTTCAGATCAAAAGACAAACTGGAGCTGCACAATAGCATTATATGAATTCAGATTCTTAGAAAATTTCAATAAATTTTTATAAGATGTATAGAGGGAGTTGATGATATAAAGAAATGTAAAAAGTGGTACAAAAGTACTTGTGAGAAAGATGAAGTTTTACAGAATTCTGTCTAGCAGTTCATGAGCAAAAGGGATATTTGGGATGAATGTATCACAACCCTACAACTAAATACAACCTTGGTTCTGAAACAGGGGTATAATTATTTTAAATATGTCAAATGTTATTCAGATTCAGGAATTATCTCCCTGTAAAACAAGGTTCATTATTAGATCTGATTAAGTTGGTGAATGTTATTTGTGAGTTAACTCCTTGTAAAACACTAGAAACATTGTTAAATCTTATTAGATTATTCTTTTATTGTTAAGTTTATGTTTTTTTTTAAATATGATCATATTCTAATGTCATATCAATTAGTGGGACATACAATTTTAGTCATTCTTTGATACTTTCATAATCATTAAACCTTCTCCCAGTCTTTAGACATTCACATGGAATTGCATATGATCTAACTTTTTCAATAGTTTGGTGTTTACCTTGGGTCCCTATCTGTCATAGCAAACTTAGTATTCTGTGTCAGTAAAGTTTCCATGGCCTCTAACAAGTAACTAACAGCTTCTTTAACTCTTGCTCCTGGACCTTCTTTTTGCAATGCTAAAGCTAATCCCAAATAAAATCTGAAATAATAATATATACATAATTAAAAAGCTACTAAAACAGCAAGTAAATTTTTCATTTTTTAAGGTACATATACCAAAAATTAAGTTCACTGAAATGAACGTTTAGTTCATTTTTGAAGGCCATAAGGTCTTCTATGGGTAGTTGTCTCATTGAAAATCATAACACATATCATTATTTTATTCTGTCTGTTTTGAGGTGCTTACCAAATATGAGGTAATTATGGAGAAAAGTGTGTTAAACAATTTAAGTTCATACAACATTAGGAAAAATTAATACAATCTGCAAACAGGAAGAAGGTATCTGAGAGATCCAAAAAGTGCTCTCACATTACAGCTCATCATTGTCAAGCTGCTGACCAAATATGAAGTCATTCTGTTTTATAGTGGTTTCTGAAAAATTGTGACAAAATGTTTGTTGGACAAACTAATGGGACGAACAGACAAACAAGGTGATTGCAATATAGCCCCCATTTCTATAGAGTCTTAAATGGACAGTGGTTCCATATAACTTGCCTAACCTGTAATTGCACCATGAGTCAACAATACAAAAACTTTCAAAGAATATTTAGCTACTGGTACTCATAACATATTTTATACAAAAAAATCAGTTTTGAGACTACTAAGAAGGCTAAAAAGTTGTTTTCTTATGGAATCATCTTACTATGGTCATTATGGTCAAAATCAACTAGATCAAAAGTTTTGGAAATCTGCAACTAGTCATTAAACAATCAATAAATAAATAGCACTACAATATCTCTAAGAATGGTTGAAAATAAACAGAAAAGTATAATTTTCATGAAATTTTTAAATTTAAATTGTCATTTAACTGCAGTCTTTCAAGAAAATCCATGAAAATGATATCATAAACAAACCTAGGTATCCATCTACCTGCAACTATAAAACAAAGTTAGGTTTTGTGACCAAAGCTTTAAAAATCATTAGCCTGGCATATATTTAAAATCAATGCTTAGGTTCTAAATTTCACTTTTTTATGGCTGCACAAATGACTTCCAGAAAATTTATTAAAATCCAATCATTAATCTGATTGATTGATTTGCTTTTGAAAAGATATGAAAAATACTGTTAATTCCTACATATAAACCAACCTTGAGGACCAGAACTGTGTTGAAATTGACCTTAATAGTGTGGTGATGGACCAAACAATCTTTGCTTAACAATCAATTTTTGACTTTGACAACAAATGTTTTATGTTTGGATGCTTAAACTATGGGAAAACATTTTATTTTCTTTTATGGTTGACAACTTGAAATTGGTGTATTTTCCAATTACAAACCTTCCCATTTGGTAATTAGGATTCCAATTCAATGTCACCTCTAATCTCTTTGCAGCATCACTAAAATTACCCTGTATCACTAAGAGACGACCAACATGGAAATTAAACACTGCTTTTGCTTCATCTATTACTAATGCATCCATATATTTCAAATAAGCTTGTCCAAGGGGATTCTCTTCATCTGTGGCCTTCTGTGCTGCCATCCCTTCCTAAAAAATATGTCATTTATAGGAAAATCATGACTAAAACTTTTCACAGATAAAATTTGTTTTACTTGTTTCCCAAAACAAGGTTTTACCTTGCTCCCCAAGTAATTTTTGAACCAGTAACTTTGATGGCAGTGTGGCCCAGTAATTTGCTGGGAATGAGATGCACTAATACTGAAGCAACTGTATCCCAAATATTATTGACAAACCAAGATAGTTTTTTAAATATAAATTTTAGTAAGACATTGATTCATTAGTTTGATCAGAACCAGCACACTACTAGAAATGCTCAGCATTCAAATCATTCTTTGATTTTATATCTACTTATTTTACATTTTTTTTCTAAAGTTTACTGAGTTAAGGTTTTCAAAAACAGATGGGTTTAATTCTTTTTAATCTAATACAATAATATATCAGTAAAAATATGTCCAATTTGACATTATTTCTACAAACCTGAGATGCTTGCTTTGATTTCCATGCAAATAAACCCATAACACGATCGGCCTGGACACTCTGACCATTTTCCAACAGATGATGATATTCCTGATCAATAGCTTTCAGTTGTAGAGCAATCGGTGCCGCTGCAGCATCAACACCTCTCAGTTTACAGATAGCTGCACATTCCTCATCTCTTGAACTCTCCTTGGCGTCAAGATTTAATGAAGGTAGAGCTTCATGCTCCTGTAATAGAAAATTGTTACTGATTTTAAATTAACATCTGTCTCATGATCCTAATATGTTCAACAATATACATTTGTACATACTGTAATAGTTTGTATCTTCTATCTGGTACTCTCACATGGAACATTTATAATACACATAAACTTGACCCAATGTTTATATTACTCAGATCTTTTGCAACTAGTCAGATATCATTTTATCTCATTAAAAGATATTTGAAAAATTAAGCAACTCAGATCAAATTTCTCATTCAAAGCGATAACTCATGTTATCTTATAAATTTGTTCACAGGTTAATTGACTTTTTATTTTACCTGCCATTACTTTTATAAACAGATTATATTGAAATCAATATAAATATGACTAGTGAGTTGCAAGGCAATATTCATAAACACAGAATATTTTCACTGTAGAATCAAAAACACTATCAAGTACTAGTACTTTATAAGCAATATTTAGACAACTATTTTTGTTTGTCTTGATAACTATTTCTTTGGCAGATAGAAGCTACCAATCACAAGAAATCAATCTTTTTATGAAACCATATTAAAGAAAACCTAGATGAATGCATTTATACCTCTTTTTTCTGACCAAATAAATCTTCACAATAGTATTTTTCTTCTAATATCTTTCCTAACTGTAAATGTAGATTAGGATCCTTAGGTTTTAACTTTATAGCTGATGCAAAGCAGTGAGATGCTCTCTGTAGATAATCTAGTGGAGTACAACCATCATCATACTGTTTAGACTCACCTAAAATTCAAAAAATATTATCAGCACAATAATGTGGACAACAAATGTAATTTTCTTCAACCATTTATATCTTGAAATTTTTTTAACTTTAAAATTTGTTCTATTCTAAATCAAGATGTTTTAATTTCAATCCTATTATTAAATTGTAATTTCAATATCCACAATTATCTGTCATAATCATCAAAACCCATATTTATATTCCATTATGTTATTTTTCATTTTGAGTACCAACATCAGGAAAAGGACAGACCAGTAATATTGCCGATTCAAGTTTGCAACACTTATGTTTAACCATGTTAATTAGAATGGCAGTCTTTCAACTTAAATGTCAAGTTCTCCACAGATCTGGTTCAAATATTTTGAATATGTTTTGCCATTTGTTCTATTTTATGTTAAAAGTATGAATGAATCCACTATTTCAAATTTACATTATTTTAAGTTAGATGTATAGGAAGGTTAATAGAACTTTAAATATATCCATGGAGATAATACTGGTGACAAATAATATATGAAAGTGCCTATACAGATGTCTGATACACCTTCAAATAGTCATACTATACCACAGTGCCTATACAAATGTCTGATACACCTTCATATAGTCATACTATACCACAGTGCCTATACAGATGTCTGATACACCTTCATATAGTCATACTATACCACAGTGCCTATACAGATGTCTGATACACCTTCATATAGTCATACTATACCACAGTGCCTATACAGATGTCTGATACACCTTCAAATAGTCATACTATACCACAGTGCCTATACAGATGTCTGATACACCTTCAAATAGTCATACTATACCAACCTGGTTTAGGTAAACTTTTAAAATATTCCTGTATAAACTCTTCACCAGCTTTCTTTAGATCTTCAAGATCATCAAAACATTGTTGCATTTGTTTCTCCCATTTACGAACCTAAATAATAATTTTCAAGTTTAAAAAAAGTCAAATGTGTTTTGCCTCAACTGTTTGAGAAAGATTGCTTTTTGTGACTGTTACTACTAATAGGTACTTATATGTTATATAAGTAATGTTTATACATAGTTTGATTTTCATTACACTCAGTAGTCATTATTTTAGGATTTTCCCAGGATGTGTGTTTTCTTTACTGTTGAGATGAAACAGATTTATTATCATATCTCAATCAGTTAGATGTGAGGTTTATCACTTGTTCTTAGCAGGAGGTTTAATTAATCAGTTCCAATACAAATATACATGTCTTGTTAATTAGTGACCACTTGTGGCATTTGGCTCCTTTGTCCTTTGTTACTTTATACATTAACCTGGGTGCAGTTTTAGCTCCTCCCACTGAGGAGTATCCCATTAAGTTGTGTACTAAAACCTGTGTATGCTGCCTTGAGTATCCAGTTATTTAAATGCAGATTAAGCAGTTATAAGACTAATCTTTGCTCTAATAGTGTTTTAGCTAAAACTTGCCACCCACCGACCCTCCTTTCACCTTCAATATTGCCATGACAGGGAATCAATCTCAGCACAGTTTAAAGCAGATTTATAGATTTCATTTATGAAATTTTATCACTGGTTGTTTCAAAAATTTCACTCATCCCCCAAGAATTTCTGGGGATAAACTGTCAAATTTCATACAAATTCATTCCAACACCAATTCAACATCAACACTACTAGGCTTCCTCATAGCCTCCTTATAGGCTTCCTCATAGCCTCCTTATAGGCTTCCTCATTGCCTCATTATAGGCTTCCTCATAGCCTCATAGGCATGATAGCCTCTAGGCATGATAGCCTCTGGGCATGATAGCCTCATAGGCTTCCTGATAGCCTCACACATTTATCTTGAACCATCGTTTGGATTGGTGTGATGTCAAGCCAGGGGTCTATACTTTGCTACTTTTCAGTATGCACATAGCTAGGCTCTTGGTTTAGGCATGGAGCAAAAAATTAAAATTTTTAGCTGAGTAGATTCCCCAAGGGCCAAATAAGTGATGTATATATAAAATAAAAGTTTTAATTCAATTATGATTTATGTTCAGTTCAAACATGGATACCACTGGCATTGCTACACAATATTTCCCAGGAGTTTATTTACAAGACAGGTTATAAAAGGAAAAAATTTGGTTGATAATGATGTTGATGTGAGCACTAAATCCTTATTTTTACATATCATGAGTTCAAATGGTGAGTTCTGAAAGAAATCAGGGGTAATTAAATTATTTAAATTACTATGAACTCATTATGTGTGACTTTGAGGATTTTGTTCCCTTACTCATTTATTAGCAAAGTTGAAATATAGGGCAGAAAGTTACATCAGGATGGTTTTAATTGTCAGGTCAAAGAAATTGGCAAGAAGGTATCAGGTTGGATGTTTACTCAGGCATTAACACAGATTTCCCTATTACATAACAGACTATCACTTACCAAAGAAAAGATACAGTATAAACAACAGACAATTAAAATAAGATTAGTACAACATCACATCAAATATAAAATTAATTTACCCTAAAAAATATTTACAAAGAATCAGAACACAATGCAAACATGGAACAAATTACACTTAAACATATTCAGGACCATTTCTGAGAATTTTGTATAAATACTAGTTTTAAGAAATATTTTTATTTTTTTTTTCAGTTTCAAAAAAAGAATGATACCATTTTCCTAGCATCTGTTTTCAAGAGGCAAAATTTCTTTCAAACAGTTATTGATACTTTCAAACCTACATATATTTTTTCGGTCTAACTTTAACTGTAAGTAGATTTTATGTCCTAACCTTTTTCAATTTATTCACAAGTAAAAAGTCATTATTGAGAATGAATACATATTTCTTATAAACAAAATTCCATAATACTAAAACCCAACTAGAGGTACTCTGAGGAAAGTGCACAAACTGATACCCCCACACCAACATAAAGCAAAGTCCATGATTTACAAAAGGAAACCATTAATGGGGTAAAAAATAAAGCAGGAGGTTCACAATGGTATAACATGGTTAAGATTCTGAAAAAGTTCTTATAAATTTTGATAAGGGGGTTAAGGAAGAGTTGCAGGTACAAAATACACCTAATCGCTATTTATTCCATGCCGGACAAGTTCTAAAATTACACAACTTTTTCATCCAGTTGAAGCTATCTGGGACCCTGTTTAAACAATGCACCATGCATGATACTTTTTAATGAGACCTGTTTAAAACATCGTAAATACTTCAAACAAAATATTTTTTTGACTATAATTTGAGTTTCGAAAAAGTGGATCATAATCTATCAAAGTTTCCTATTGATCGCTTTCTAAATTTTTCCCTCCCTCAGCTTGTTACTGATGACCTTTGTTTTTTTGCCTGTTGACCCAAACAGAAAGTTGTCTAAATGACTGTTTTTTCCGGATTGGACTAAATAGCAATTAGGTGTATGGGTATCCCACTAATACAGCAATGGAAAAGTCCATGATTTGCTTAGCTAAACCCCAAAAATAATTTTGATAAAAAAAAATAGGAAAGGCACAAAAGCATTTAGGTTCTTATACATCCTTGGCTTTCAAATATTCGGCTTTGAGTGTTCCTGATGAAGGTAAATCCAGAAAAGCGCTTCGGACGCATGAAATTTATAATGTGTTGTTTTCATTTTTTATATGGTAATGGTTCTGAGAAAGTGTCAATAAATTCTAATAAAAAGGTAAGCAGTTATGGATACAAAATAGGTATCTTCCAGATAAAGCAATGGCAAAGTTCAAATATCTATGTAACTTTAAAATGCAACAAACTCTAGATAAGTTGCTCCTGAATTATTTTTCTTTAGAACCCCAAATGTATATAGGTTATTTCTGCTGTATTTTTTATTCATAATTACCTGAACAGTATGATTAAGAGAAGCTGTTACATCCTTGAATTTGTCTTTTACATCCTAAAAAATATGCAATTTTATAAATATTCTGTGAATTCAACCCTGATTTTATGGATATTACTTGTTTTGTGATTAGTGAGACAGTTGCTTTTTTGAGGAAAACATATGATTTGATAAATAAATAGAACCTGAAAACTGCAATTCACAATCTTTGAGGGATTGTAAATACAAAAAAATAAGTACAAGTAAGATTCTCTTGAATAAAGTCCATTCTATGGCCTATAAAATGTGTGAAAAAAATGAAAGCTATTAAATAGCTTGAATTTAAATGTTAAACTGCAAAGAAAACATTTCTGTTCATTCATGTCAATGCGATAGTGAAAATAAACCTTTCTAAATTTACACAGTTTTGGAAAAAAAAATCAACAAAAACTTGAAATGATTTTTAGTATTTTTTTTCATTAAAGTCATATGATACTTCAAATTTAAAAAAAAAGTTGAATATGATTTATATACTTGAATGGCTAAGTTTTTCTTTAAAACATGTTTACCTGACAAACTGTGATGAAAGAAAAGCTAAACAAGCATGAAAGTTTAATTCTGAAAGAAAAATTTTAATACACCAAATCATTTAACAACTGTTATGACAAAGTTTAATTATCAACTAGAAACTCATGGAAAATATAAAAAACATTGATCTATTGCATGTCTTTCATCTCACTTATTTTTCACGTGCTCCATGATTTTGTGTTGAATTTTTATTAAGGTCTTGTTCAGTAAACTTAGACAATAAAAAACAAAAGTTAATTAGCAGGCAAACTTTTCACTAAATAAAATATTTTTTGTCGATGTTGTGGATTTGTAATAGATGTAAAAATTTGAACATACAGGACTTAGTTTAGTATATATACATACATTGGTTCAATAAATTCCTTAACATTATAATTTCTAAAAACTCATTTCATATGACCTTAATATAAGATTTAAAAGGTACAGGAGAACTGTATATTCATAAAAAAACATAAGCTATCTTTTCAAGCAGATTACTTTGATATTGTTATGAGTCATGGATTGATACACCAAAATGCAATAAATCAAAGGTCATAATTAGTTCAATATGAACTGAATCTCCAGTCTGAATGCTTATAAAAAGACATAAAAACTTACTAATGCTTTTGGTGCAACATTAGTTTTATCAATAATACTTCCTAATTCTGAATATTTCTTTGTTTCACTAGTTCCTGTAGAAAAAAGAGAAATACAGAGTTGTAAATTTTAAAGATATCTTCTGCCTATAACAGTAATAATAAATTATACGTTGTGTAAATTTCTAAGATAATCAGTTAATAAGGATGGGTTCTTTTTCTCATAAATTCATCATATCTGTCTTCATGTTAAGAATAGTAAGCTTATCCAGTTATCCAGTATTACATAAAGCATTTTGGTTAATTCAAAACATTGAAATTTCCCCAAGTATAATGTTTTGTGCTAACAAATTTACGTCATGACCTGGACAAAAAAAGTGTCTGTTAAACTCATTCACAGCTTTTTAACCTGGGAATATTTAGAGAATTACACCTGTCAATTGTAGAGGACTGTCATTTAAACCTCCAGATGTCTTTTGTTTTTTTTGTTATGTGGTTGGGTTGCTGTCTTATTGACCCATACCTTTTATATAATTGTATTCATAATAAAAAAAAATGTATCCTTTACTGCAAGTTTAATTTTTCATTTGTCAGTAATATGGACACAATTGTACCTTTATATGACCTAAAATGAATTTGTGAAATAGAACTGAAAGGAGACTATTTCCAAAAAAAAAAGGACAATCCTTGTGTGGATTTTGATATTTTTGTCAATTCTTTTTTTTTAAACCCAGAATTATATTTCATGGTTATTTTGCATCTGAATAAAATGTGTCAAAAAGCAGAGTTGTAAAGTGTCATTTGAAAACTCTAATACTAATCCCATTTTTTAATTACTTTATTTACTCTTGTAGCTCTACATAACAAATTCTTTAATGAAATATGTTAACACTAAAGCTCTAATAATTTACTGGCTAAAAATTGAACATTTTGCATACACACTTAAGGTTAAAACATTGCTTCATAAATACAAGTACAATATGAATAGGAAATTGCAGCTATTGGTTTTACAATTTCTCAAATACTTTTTTTTAAATTACTCAATAAATTTATGCTGAATACCTCCATATGTAAGAGGAATACAAGACTGAGCATTTGCCATTTTCTTATCAAGATCATAATCCACAATTCTCCATTCTCCAGTCAATGGTATTCCACTAAGAGGGTCAATTTTAGATGTACGAGTAAATGCATCAATATTTGGTGCTGAATATGTATGTTTTTCGTCATTTGCTTTGATAGATATAGGTCTGTATATTGGACTCAGTGATATTGGACATTCATATTGCTGTGCTAAATTATCATCTGTTATCTTGACATATCTGGGTAGTGGCTTCCGTATAATATCTAAACTGTAAGTCTGTGAGGAAAGAAGTATATTATAAAAGTAAATGATATATACATAACAAAATCAATCTATGAAATTTGATTTTTAAATTAGGCATAAACATGATATATGCCAAGTGTTTTTGCAAGGTAGAATTTTGTTGTCTGCAAATACGTTATATGACAAAGACAACAGCCATTGACACAAATCATGGAATGGTCAGTATTCCTAAATATAGGAAGTGGTAAAACTTTCACTAAAACATTATGCTTCGTATTGATCCAATTAATTATTGTCTTATTGACTCAAAAGCACAAAAAAAATCACTACACAAATGACAATATTAACAATTCGAAGTACATGTATTAAAATAAAACTCAAAAACATTTAGTATTTTAAATTTCTTCAAAAATAACATAAACTGTTGACACAGAGATATGTCTCGCCTATTTGTAATTTTGATAATGCAAATGTTGAAATTAAAATAGCAATACTTTAACATGTAAGTTATGCAAATATTCAAAGTCAATGAACCATGACTGAAGGTACATGGCTAAACAATCTGCATGGAAATGAGCAGAGATGGGTCCAATTACTTTCAATGTAATTGATTAAATTACAATTACTTTGTCAATTCTACGATTAAATTAAATTAATGATGACATCATTTCCGAAAGTGTCTGATTAAATTAATGATTACATTGGCAAAGTAATCATGATTACATCTGATTACAATGAATTTAAAAAAACATTTTGAATGATGTGAATGAATAAGCGTTTAATATAATTATATCATTTTTAGAAAGGATTTTGTTTGATATTTTATAAAATGATAACTTCAAACTTCATCTATTTAATAAACCACAAAAGTTCACTTCATACATACATGAACATTGTGTCACTGGGTGTGAACCATTACACTTTATCATCATGCATTGATCTCTGAATTATTTTGACTTCAATTGAATATAGCTTTATAAAGAGTTTGCTGTTTCCAGACTTTAAATGTATTTCAATGTGCAGTTTATGGAAGTTAAAATATGGATGAAATAAAGTTACCAGTTAAAAACTATGTAAAATTGTAAATGAATTGTTTTAAATCAAATTGTAAACAAAATACAAGCACTAAAAATCATTGCATTTTAAATGTCCAGTCCAATACATACAAAAATTTGCTTTATATTTTAAACAAGATATTTGTCCAACTTTTAATTTAGTTTGTGCTAATTAGATAAATTTTCACATGTCTGATTAATAAATTTTATCATATATATTGTCCTAAAGCTATACTAAATTGGTAATTGCAATAAAAACAAACCTTAATTGGTTTCCTACTTGTCAATTCAAAGTCGACAAAAATCACAATATTAACAAATTTAAAGATTAAAATTCAGGGTTATAGAAAAGTATTACTTGAATATAACAGTTATTATCAAATTCATATATGTACATCTTTAAATTGTGAATTTATATACAATATCTTTTACTAAGGCCAGAGACATATAATTGTATTATATGTCTCTTCTTAAACTAATAATGACTTTTCAATACTGTAACAGTTTATTTTTACTGAAGTATACAAATCAATTAACATGCTTTATAAAGTAAACCAAACTATCTTAACATGTTAAATATTTATTAAATAAGAATAACAAAAGGTTCATTTATTAACCATAAACACAGTTTAAGATTTTTTCATTGTAATCAGAATGTAATCAAAAGTAATCAGGATTACAGAGTATTTTGAAAAGTAATTGATTAAATTAAATTACATGTAATCAGATTTTTGGCTGATTAATGATTACAATGATTACTTGAAAAATTGTAATCAATTACAGTTGATTAACGATTACAATTACAATTACCCCAAGTCTGGAAATGAGATGTGTCAATGCTAAGACAAATGCATACCAAATACCATTGACTTATCATAAGTCTAAACACAAACATTCTTGTAAACTATGTAAAAGTTTCAAAGTCAATGAAGCATGATGAGGGAGTGGGGCTATATAATCTCCATAGAAATGAGACTTGCAAATGCCAATAAATTTGCATACCAAATATCATTGACTTAACATAAGTGGTTCATATTAAACTAATCTAATCACAAACTAATACATGTAAACTAAGCAAAAGTTTCAAAGTCAATAGATCATGACTGAGGGGGCAGGGCCAAATATTCTCCATGGAAATGAGATGTGCTAATACTCATACAACTGCATACCAATTAACACTGGCCAACCACTAATGGTTCCCCTTGAACTGACCTAATCACAAACTAATACATGTAAACTAAGCAAAAGTTTCAAAGTCAATAAACCATGACTGAGGGGGCAGAGTCAAATAATCTCCATGGAAATGAGATATGTCAATGCTTATACAACTGCATACCAAATATCATTGACCTACCCTAGTGGTTCCCCATCAACTGACCTAATCACAAACTAATACATGTAAACTAATCAAAAGTTTCAAAGTCAATAGACCATGACTGAGGGGGCAGGGCCAAATAATAACCATGGAAATGAGATGTGCCAATGCTAATACAAATGCATACCAAATATCATTGACCTACCAATAGTGGTTCACCACAAACTAGACCTAATCACAAACTAATACATTGTTGACGCCGCCGCTGCCTCCGGAAACAGCATACCTATGTCTCGCTTTTTGACTTCGTCAAGGCAAGACAAAAATGATTCAATAATTTTAGGACATAACATATAAAGTTCAAAGTTTTCTTTCTATTCCTAAGCAGATTTCTTGCAAGTTTTTATTTGTTATCCATGAAAGGAAGCTATCTATGAAATATTTGTCCATGATTTCTGATAGAATTTGAATATACCTGTTTATTAGATCCATCAGCTGATGTAACTTCTATCTTGACATTTGTCTCCCCTACATTAAGAGGTGTAGATGTCCCTGGTTTTTCTCCACACACAAGAATTGCATTTTTTGGATCAGGTGCAACTGGTGTTACTGTCACCTTGTCTGAATTGCAGGGTAATAAACCTAAAGTATTCAATAAATAAAGAAATAACTAATTGATCAGTGTCAAAATACTGGCAGAAAAATAAGACGTCATATGGCTTATTTTCAATTCAAAGTAAAGATCCTGAAGCTTTAAACTTGGATCAAAGTTATGAAAATATATTACGACTGTTTCTAAACTAAGTCAATAGATATGTTAGGTGAAATTTCAATATCAGAATGTATGGTATACTTGCAACTGATATATATCTTGAGACTGACATGTAGGCTTCCAAATAAAATCCATTTTCCATTTATTTGCATGGTAAGAATGTTAACTTCCTTCTGATAATTTCATGACATCCCCTTACATATACTTGTTTATTTGAATAATTTGATATGGCAAAGTAAAATAACAAAAAAAACAAATAAACTATTAACAGAGATATGTCAGGCCTTTTTGTTATTTTGATAATGCAAATGATGAAATTAAAATAGCAATACTTTAACATGTAAGTTATGCAAATATTCAAAGTCAATGAACCATGACAGCTCTAAACAATCTCCATGGAAATGAAAATACCATTGATTTATCATAAGTCATTCCCTTTAAACAAACCTAAACACAAACATTAACTTGTAAACTATATTAAAGTTTCAAAGTCAATGAATCATGATGAGGGGATGGGACTATATAACCTCCATGGAAATAAGACTTGCAAATGCCAATACATTTGCATACCAAATATCATTGACTTAACATTAGTGGTTCATCTTAAACTGATCTAATCACAAACTAAAACATGCAAAGTAAGCAAAAGTTTCAAAGTCAATAGACCATGACTGAGGGGCGGTAGCAAGATAAAAACCATAAAGATCATGGAGGTCTAAAGCAATCAAAACAGGATGCCAATAGGCCATAGGAGCTGTCTGCCAATAAGTTTAATCACGAAAAAATGTATTGGATAATAATCCTATTTTTTTTATTTATGAACATTTTCAATATTTTCCGGCAAATCATAATGTAAGATTTTAATAATTTACTTACAAGAATATTCAAATACATTGTCAGAGAATTCTGGTGATAAGTTGCCATCTGATAACTTTAGATCACTCAACGTAGCATCTTTTGCTGATAATCTTTTAGCATGTATAAAATAATTCTTTATGGTACAATCTTCAGAAGTGACTTCTATCTTAATGTCAGTGATTTGACCTTCTTTTAGAGGAACATCCTTGCCACCATCACTTCCCTATCAGAAAATCAATAGCAAAATTAACAGTTGCTGTGCTATTGAGGTGTCAAAATATTTATTTTTAAATTGCAAGGCAGTAAAAATCTAAATAATGGAATAAAAGTCTGAAAATATTGTTTTTTTTAAAACATTGGCACATTTTTGTAAGGTTAATATGGATTTACTGATCTACTTTCTAAAACATAAGGTAAAATATTTTGTTTATTTTTCTTCAATATTGTTTACACAATCTTTACACTTAGGCAATAGATCAGATCATCATTTTGGCACTGCTCATGAAGTCCTGTATGCTATCTGCAGATTAAGTACAATGCGTTAAGTTTTAATTAATTATAACATTCAATCATACAATATCCTTTAGATCTCATTTGACTTGTAACTGTGTTTTGTCATCTGTGTCAGTGTTTTTATCGTCTGTGTGACTGTGTTTTTTTGTCATCTGTGTAACTGTGTTTTTGTCATCTGTGTAACTGTTTTTGTCGTCTGCGTGACTGTTTTTGTCATCTTTGTAACTGTGTTTTTGTCATCTGTATAACTGTGGTTTAGTCATTTGTGTAACTGTGTTTTATCATCTGTGTAACTGTGGTTTTGTCATCTGTGTAACTGTATTTTTGTAATCTGTGTAACTATGTTTTTGTAATCTGTGTAACCATGTTGTTATCTGTTTATTTTTTTTGTCATCTATGTAACCATGTTGTCATCTGTGTATCTGTTTTTGTCATCTGTGTATCTGATAATGTCATTTGTGCAACTGTGGTTTTGTCATCTGTGTAACTGTTTTTGTCATCTGTGTATCTGTGTTTTGTCATTTGTGTTACTGTGTTTTTGTCATCTGTGTAACTGTGTTTTTGCCATCTTTTTAACTGTGTTTCAGTCATCTGTGTCATTGCTTTTTTTCATCTGTGTAACTGTGTTTTGTCATCTGGGTAGCTGTGTTTTTGTCATCTGTGTAAGGGGACAACCATTTGATTCTGAGGGGGGCTGGCAGATTTTGGAAATAAATATTCTGGCCTCCATTAAGGTGAAAATAAATAATCTTGCCACATTAAAATAAATAATCTGGCCCAAAATATTCAATATGTTCCATAAATTTTGGCTTGCTTTGCTCGCCCCAATCAAATCAGTTTCCAATAGTTACAGATAATAAAAAAAGTTATGCCCGTGTCTGTAGTGATGTTTTGATTTCAATGAGCATAATCTATGTATTACTGGTAAATCATTAAGTCAGGGATTTCACAAATTACTTAAAACCGTTACTAAATTCGTCTATAGATACAAAGATTAGGTATGCAAGTTTGGCTGTACCTGTAGAAAACGTCCTCATTTTTACGATGATGTTGGAAAATTTAGATACGATTCAGGTAAAATCATCAATTCTTTAAATAAACTTATTCTAAAAGAATTCAGGACTGTAATCAGGGGCGGATTTATAGGAGTGCCCAGCCCCCCTTATGGAGCTTTATTTACGGTTAATCAAGACTTTTTATCGCTTCCACTACAAATTTTGTCTAATTTGGGGGCAGGCAGGCCCCTCTTTTTCAAAATCCTGGATCCGCATCTGGTAATTAGATCTTTGAATATTGGTTTATTGGTATAAATATTGATTTTGTTATCAGTCAGTAAGTTAAAACCAAACTAATAAATATCATTGTTATATACATATGCACATTCACGGTTCTACAATCTGTCGATACCTGTAATTTGGCATTGCACTATGTCATGTTTTTTTTTCTGACTGCTAATGACATCTTTACACTAAATCCAGGGGATGTTGGATGTGTACAGATTGATATTTTAGTCTTAGATACATGATTTTTTTATTAGTTGTTATTAGCTTTGAACTAGATCTGACTTTTTGTTTTGGGCGCCCGCAAACATGTTCAACCCCGCCACATTCTATATGCACCTGTCCCAAGTCAGAAGCCTGTAGTTCATTGGTTGCATTGGTATCTTTCATATCAGTTTTTGTAAATTGTTTTGTTATAGGCCGTTAGTTTTCTCAATTGAAATGTTTCACATTTTTCATGTTTGGGCCTTTTATAGCCGACTATACAGTGTGGGTTTTTTCTCATTGTTGAAGACTGTATGGTTGTCTATAATTGCTTATATCCATTTCAAAAAAGTTGTCAAATTAGCAATCACTGGATATATTGGAGGGCATAGTGTATGTCCACCCTCCTTTTGACCTGAAAAAATGAAATTTTGTTTATGAAACCTTCCCCAAAAAAGTGTGACTCGAAACACTCGCCAGAAATTTTACCATTTTGTACAATACCACCCTCTTTTCTTGGACCCTGGATCCACCCTTGATGTAGGCTGATATATTTTCATATTTTCATATTTAATAGAATATGAATTATATTTTAGACTTCATTTTGACTGCTCTTTTTGTTTGAAATTGTATGTGTATCCAAATAAGTGATCTGTATCACAAAAGTTGATTTTGAGTGGGAAGGAGGGGGCAGTTTTTGTGTCAATTTGTGGATGAGCAGAAAATAAATATTCTGGCCCTGGCCTGATTGAAAATAAACAATCTGGCCGCCTTTATGTTGGGAATAAATATTCTGACCTCATCATATTTGCAAAGCCCCTCCTCAGAATCAAATGGTCGTCCCCTAACTGTTTTTGTCATCTTTGTAACTGTGTTTTTGTAATCTGTAACTATGTTTTTGTCATCTGTTTAACAGTGTTTTGTCATTTTTGTTACTGTGTTTTTGTCATCTGTGTTACTGTGGTTTTGTCATCTGTGTAACTGTTTTTGTCATTTGTGTAACTGTGTTTTGTCATCTGTGTAATTGTGTTTTGTCATCTGTGTAACTGCTTTTGTCATCTGTGTAACTAATTTAGTCATCTGTGTAGCTGTTTTTTGTCATCTGTGTAACAATGTTTTTGTCATCTGTGACCGTGTAACTGTGCTTTAGTCATCTGTGTAACTGTGTTTTTGTCGTCTGTATAACTGTATTTTTGTCATCTGTGTAACAGTGTTTTGTCATCTATGTAGCTATGTTTTTGTCATCTGTGTAACTGTGTTTTGTCATCTTTGTAACTGTGTTTTTGTCATCTGTATAACTGTGGTTTAGTCATCTGTGTAACTGTTTTTGTCATTTGTGTAACTGTGTCTTGTCATTTGTGTAACTGTGTTTTTGTCATCTGTGTCGGTGTTTTTGTCATTTGTGTAAGTGTGTTTTTGTCATCTGCGTAACCGTCTTTTGTCATTTGTGTAACTGTGTTTTGTTATCTTTGTAGTTGTTTTGTCATCTGTGTAACTGTATTTTTGTCATCTGTGGAACTGTTTTTGTCATCTTTGTTACTATGTTTTTGTCATCTGTATAACTGTGGTTTAGTCATCTGTGTAACTGTGTTTTGTCATCTTTGTGTAACTATGTTTTGTCATCTGTGTAACTGGTTTTGTCATCAGTGTAACTGTTTTTTAAATGTGTGTGTGTTTTTTTCATTTGTGTAACTTTGTTTTGTCATCTGTGTAACTGTGTTTTGTTTTGTCATCTTTGTAACTGTTTTGTCATCTGTGTAACTGTCTTTTTGTCATCTGTGTAACTGTTTTTGTCATCTGTGTAACTGTGTTTTTGTCGACTGTGTAACTGTTTTATGTCATCTGTGTAACAATGTTTTGTCATCAGTGTAACTATGTTTTTGTCATCTGTGTAACTGTGTTTGGTCTTCTTTGTAACTATGCTTTTGCCATCTTTGTTACTGTATTTCAGTCATCTGTGTAACTGTTTTTGTCATCTGTGTAACTGTGGTTTTGTCATCTGTGTAACTGTGGTTTTGTAATCTGTGTAACTGTGGTTTATGTCATCTGTGTAACTGTTTTTTAAATGTGTGTGTGTTTTTTTCATTTGTGTAACTTTGTTTTGTCATCTGTGTAACTGTGTTTTGTCATCTTTGTAACTGTATTTTTGTCATCTGTGTAACTGTTTTTGTCATCTGTGTAACTGTGTTTTTGTCAACTGTGTAACTGTTTTATGTCATCTGTGTAAGTGTTTTGTCATCAGTGTAACTATGTCTTCTGTGTATACGTAACTGTGTTTTGCCTTCTTTGTAACTATGCTTTTGCCATCTTTGTTACTGTATTTCAGTCATCTGTGTAACTGTTTTTTGTCATCTGTGTTACTGTGTTTTGTCATCGATGTAACTGTTTTTGTCATCTGTGACTGTGTAACTGTGCTTTTGTCATCTGTGTAGCTGTGTTTTTGTCATCTGTGTAACTGTTTTTATATAATCTGTGTAACAGTGTGTTGTCATCTGTGTAGCTATGTTTTTGTCATCTGTGTAACTGTGTTTTGTCATCTTTGTAACTGTGTTTTTGTTATCTGTATAACTGTGGTTTTGTCATCTGTGTAACTGTGCTTTTGTCATCTGTGTAACTGTGTTTTTGTCGACAGTGTAACTGTTTTATGTCATCTGTATTACTATGCTTTTGTCTTCTGTGTAACTATGTTTTTGTCATCTGTGTAACAGTGTTTTTGTCGACTGTGTAACTGTTTTATGTCATCTGTATTACTATGCTTTTGTCATCTGTGTAACTGTGTTTTGACATCAGTGTAACTATGTTTTTGTCTTCTGTGTATACGTAACTGTGTTTTGCCTTCTTTGTAACTATGCTTTTGCCATCTTTGTTACTGTATTTCAGTCATCTGTGTAACTGTTTTTTGTCATCTGTGTTACTGTGTTTTGTCATCGATGTAACTGTTTTTGTCATCTGTGACTGTGTAACTGTGCTTTTGTCATCTGTGTAGCTGTGTTTTTGTCATCTGTGTAACTGTTTTTTGTCATCTGTGTTACTGTGTTTTGTCATCTGTGTAGCTATGTTTTTGTCATCTGTGTAACTGTGTTTTGTCATCTGTGTAACTGTGCTTTTGTCATCTGTGTAACTGTGTTTTTGTCGACTGTGTAACTGTTTTATGTCATCTGTATTACTATGCTTTTGTCTTCTGTGTAACTATGTTTTTGTCATCTGTGTAACAGTGTTTTTGTCGACTGTGTAACTGTTTTATGTCATCTGTATTACTATGCTTTTGTCATCTGTGTAACTGTGTTTTGACATCTTTGTAACAATGTTTTTGTCATCTGTGTAACTGCTTTTGTTATTTGTGTAACTGTGTTTTTTTTTGTGTAACTGTGTTTTGTCATCTGTGTAACTGTGGTTTTGTCATTTGTGTAACTGTTTTTGAAATGTGTGTGTGTTTTTTTCATTTGTGTAACTTTGTTTTGTTATCTGTGTAACTGTGTTTTTGTCATTTGTGTAACTGTGTTTTGTCATCTGTGTTACTGTGTTTCTATCATCTTTGTAACTGCATGTGTTTCCACCATCTTTGTTACTGTGTTTCTGTCATCTGTGTTACTGTGTTTTGTCATCTTTGTAACTGTGTTTTTGTCATCTTTGTAACTGTGTTACTGTTATTGTCATATGGGTAATTGTGGTTTTGTCATCTGTGTCATTGTTTTTGTCATTTGTGTAACTGTGTTTTTTTTTTCATTTGTGTAAGTCATTTGTGTAACTGTGTTTTGTCATCTGTGTAGCTATGTTTTTGTCATCTGTGTAAATGTGTTTTGTCATCTTTGTAACTGTGTTTTTGTCATCTGTATAACTGTGGTTTAGTCATCTGTGTAACTGCTTTTGTTATTTGTGTAACTGTGTTTTGTCATTTGTGTAACTGTGTTTTGTCATCTGTGTAACTGTGGTTTTGTCATCTGTGTAACTGTGTTTTGTCATCTGTGTTACTGTGTTTTGTCATCAATGTAACTGTTTTTGTCATCTGAGACTGTGTAACTGTGCTTTTGTCATCTGTGTAGCTGTGTTTTTGTCATCTGTGTAACTGTTTTATATAATCTGTGTAACAGTGTTTTGTCATCTGTGTAGCTATGTTTTTGTCATCTGTGTAACTGTGTTTTGTCATCTTTGTAACTGTGTTTTTGTCATCTGTATAACTGTGGTTTTGTCATCTGTGTAACTGTGCTTTTGTCATCTGTGTAACTGTGTTTTTGTCAACTGTGTAACTGTTTTATGTCATCTGTGTAAGTGTTTTGTCATCAGTGTAACTATGTCTTCTGTGTATACGTAACTGTGTTTTGCCTTCTTTGCATACATAACTGTGTTTTGCCTTCTTTGTAACTATGCTTTTGCCATCTTTGTTACTGTATTTCAGTCATCTGTGTAACTGTTTTTTGTCATCTGTGTAACTGTGTTTTGTCATCGATGTAACTGTTTTTGTCATCTGAGACTGTGTAACTGTGCTTTTGTCATCTGTGTAGCTGTGTTTTTGTCATCTGTGTAACTGTTTTATATAATCTGTGTAACAGTGTTTTGTCATCTGTGTAGCTATGTTTTTGTCATCTGTGTAACTGTGTTTTGTCATCTTTGTAACTGTGTTTTTGTCATCTGTATAACTGTGGTTTTGTCATCTGTGTAACTGTGCTTTTGTCATCTGTGTAACTGTGTTTTTGTCGACTGTGTAACTGTTTTATGTCATCTGTATTACTATGCTTTTGTCTTCTGTGTAACTATGTTTTTGTCATCTGTGTAACTGTGTTTTGACATCTTTGTAACTATGTTTTTGTCATCTGTGTAACTGTTTTTGAAATGTGTGTGTGTTTTTTTCATTTGTGTAACTTTGTTTTGTTATCTGTGTAACTATGTTTTTGTCATTTGTGTAACTGTGTTTTGTCATCTGTGTTACTGTGTTTCTATCATCTTTGTAACTGCATGTGTTTCTACCATCTTTGTTACTGTGTTTCTGTCATCTATGTTACTGTGTTTTGTCATCTTTGTAACTGTGTTTTTGTCATCTTTGTAACTGTGTTACTGTTATTGTCATATGGGTAACTGTGGTTTTGTCATCTGTGTCATTGTTTTTGTCATTTGTGTAACTGTGTTTTTTTTCATTTGTGTAAGTCATTTGTGTAACTGTGTTTTGTCATCTGTGTAGCTATGTTTTTGTCATCTGTGTAACTGTGTTTTGTCATCTTTGTAACTGTGTTTTTGTCATCTGTATAACTGTGGTTTAGTCATCTGTGTAACTGCTTTTGTTATTTGTGTAACTGTGTTTTGTCATCTGTGTAACTGTGGTTTTGTCATCTGTGTAACTGCTTTTGTCATCAGTGTAACTAATTTAGTCATCTGTGTAACTGTTTTTTTTCTGTGTAACAATGTTTTTGTAATCTGTGACTGTGTAACTATGCTTTTGCCATCTTTGTTACTGTATTTCAGTCATCTGTGTTACTGTTTTTTGTCATCTTTGTTACTGTTTTTTGTCATCTATGTTACTGTGGTTTTGTCATCTATGTAACTTTGATTTGTCATCTGTGTTACTGTGTTTTGTCATCGATGTAACTGTTTTGTCATCTGTCACTGTGTAACTGTGCTTTTGTCATCTGTGTTACTGTGTTTTTGTCGTTTGTGTAACTGTTTTTATATCATCTGTGTAACAGTGTTTTGTCAACTGTGTAGCTATGTTTTTGTCATATGTGTAACTGTGTTTTGTCATCTTTGTAACTGTGTTTTTGTCATCTGTATAACTGTGGTTTAGTCATCTGTGTAACTGTTTTTGTCATTTGTGTAACTGTGTCTTGTCATTTGTGTCTATGTAAATTTCCTTTTCTTCTTACATTTAAATGCAATATTTTTTTATTGTAAAGCAGATTAGTCTTACTATATAAATAATGTACAGAGTGACAGAAGGAATGGAAACATCATGACCATTAATTATGGAAAAATAACAAAGAATGAAATGTGAAAGATTAATTTTATATAACAATCAATGTAAGACTGAAAGCAGTTTGGTTGGAAGACAGAATTGCATGATTTTATTCCATCAAATGTAGTCCCTACAATTTATTTAAAACTCTATTTTTACCTGAAATTTCCCCAACACCTTTTTATTAAATACTTGCCTCCATGTTTAACTAGGATAAAAGTTTGCAGTGAAAAACAAAATTTTGTTTACTAAATTCTTAGATGTGGTGATTTGGTCTAGTGACAGAAGGTTGAAATTAGGGACATTATAAGCTCAATCATACTAAATATAACTTATAATTCCCCTCTCAGATATCTGTGTCAATATGTTGAGTAAGATCTGGCCACTTTCAATAAATTCTATTTTTCAAGAAAAAGTACTTTTTTATCGGGTCTGTTCGCACCCTACATGTTCACACCTCACTTTTGCACCCTATTTTTATTTAAATACAGGTTGAATTATTATGATGCAGTCAGGTAAATCCGCCCCCATAAGGCTTTGATCGCATGTATTTCTACTTAATTATATAAAAATTGTATCAAATTTAATATAAATCGATTCACTGACAAATCAATTTTGAGTAGTTTATCTCATTTATCAAAAAATATCTGAAATAAATTTTAAAATCAACAAAACAAGTGGGTCAGCCGTGTATTTATCGGAAATGTGTTTGTCTGGTAAATCTGCCCATGCACAGTAAATATGTATGAAGGCCCAGTTTATCACATATTTATGAATGGAAAAGGTGATCTATTAATAGACCACTTATAAAGGGATTCCAGATAATCCAAAGAAAAAAAATTTCAAGTCAGAAATGAGTTTTGTAAGCAATGATAAAATTATTGTTAGCTTCAGGAACTGTATTATATATATCACTAGATATTTTCGTTATAAAGGATTTTTCTTTAAAATTTGACATGCAGTGATGATAAGTACAGTTCCTATGATTAAATAGTTGACGAAATATTCACGGAGGTGACAATTACGGAAGTAAATGGGAGTGACCCGGTTTACTTGACGGGCGGAATTACCAGACATTACTGTAGATATTTTTTTTATAGATCAATATATCCAAATATCTATGTTTTATGAATAAAAATTTGTGCATTTTCTAAATGCAATATTGTTTTTTGTGATTAGATGATTAATTCTTAAATGTTGATTTCGCATACCCGACTACCGGTTTCGTCTTTTGATTGGTCTCTCTTTCTCTAATGTTTTGTCCCTTATACTGTTATATCTACATTTGTCATTTTCCTTTTTATAATAGCGTAGTATTAGTAGGGTTAGTGTAGGGTCATCAGATAGACCATTTAGAGAGGTCCCAAAGGACTACCCAGAAATCAGTCTCGTCCCGTTCTTAACTAATGGCTAAACAGATGATGTATTATTCTGAAGAGCAATCCGGCCGTTCTTGACATAGGACCGACCATCCAAGGTATCTATTGGTATTAAGATAGAGATACTTTAATAGCATATTATATCCTTGTATTATGGGTTATCGTGCTATTTAGAATGCATTGTGAAGTCACAATTTCCATTGAAAAAGCATGCATAGTACAAATTCATAGACGTACGAAAACATAGACTCTCCTGACCAGTGCTCGATAATTTAACACTGTTTTTTACTGTTTACCGACATAATCTTTCAAATTAATTCCTGACCTTTTGTTTTGTCAAAGTTTACTCTATTTGAAACAAAAGAACCTGATTGGTCATTCAATTCTTCTTATGACGTCATCTTGGGGCATGTTTGTTTCACATGCTAAAAATATGCCAAATTCGAATACAACCAGACCAGTTCTCGATAATGTAAATAAAACCTCAGAATAGAAATAAGATCGAAATGTATGATATATAATTACTAAAATAAACATTTTACTGATAATTGGTATCAAAATTTTACTAGAATTGTAATTTATTCACAGAAATACAGATATTTTGATAATTGTCATGTGTAGTTCATTATTCCTCAGACTGTACACAAACATTGCAGTACCACGGCTCATCAGTGATCAAACTTAAGTCAACATCAGTTTGAACCCTTGCTGGTAAGCATTCATAGTGAACCCAGTTGTCACATCTATCACATCCGACCCAATAAAACTGCTGATTGTTAGTCATACAAGCGATACACAAAACATTATCATCATCAATAATTGCCTTGGATTTTTTCATAGACTTTTTCGCTTTTTTCTTCCTCGTGGTTGTAGTACATTCTTTGGATTTACGTTTGGTAACTTGCTTTGTGACGGTCTTTTGTATTATGTTTGTTCCGCTGCTACCCGGTTGTGCTTCATCGTTGCTAGGCACAGTAGTCTCGTCTGTATTATACGAGGTAACATTAGTAGCAGATATAGACGGATAGACTCGAGCTGTGTTTAGTGTTTTCCTTTTACTTTGCTTTTTATTTCCAATTTGCTTAGATATTGGTGGTTCTACTAAAATGTTTGCCAGATCCGCGGAAACCAATCCCATCTTCACTAATATGTTGTCTTTAGAGTGGCCACATGAGTCACATGCTTGTCTCTCTTCGGGATCGTCACCATCATTAACTGCTCTTGATTGCGATGCACACGAAGAAGGATTGAATTCAAGTGCATGAACTGCTTTTTTATTAAAAGAATATATCCCTGTGGCCGAAAAAGAAGAGCTAACTGTTAACCCAGTCAGACGATTCATTGACTGCATAAGTATTTTTGGAAAGAACTTCCGAGGCAAAGTTTTGATTCCAAAATATCCTAACTCAACTGACATATCAGCTACTTTCTGTTTTAATGCATGAAAATAGACAACATCAAGTGGTTGAAGCAAATGGGACGAATGTGATGGAAAAAATAACAAATCTACACCGTTATCACGTGCTGCATCAATGGCGTACGTAGACAAATGGGTGACATGATTATCGAGAATCAAAAGAACAGGACGTTTTCTTCCTATGGATGGTAGAAATGCATTATTAAACCAATTCATGTACAAGTCACTGTTTACAAATCCGCTTTCAGTTTTCTCAAATAGCCATGAATCTGGTATACCAGTTGAGTAGTCATCCCTAGGCAAGGCTCCAGAGAAAATTACAAGTGGAGGGGGTGTTTGTCCAGCAGCAGAAATAGCTAGTAATAGTGTGATATGCCCAGAAATGTTGACCTGGGTTTGGTATGGATGACGAATGTGTTTTGGGACAATTACTTTCTTAGTACCATTTAGGTGACCTGAAAATCCTGATTCGTCACAGTTATTAATTCGGGTCGGGTCATTCATGAGATCTAATCTCTTCAATGTACTTTCAAGAAGATCGTAGTATTGATCGATTTGATTAAGAGATATCTCAGCCCTACATTTTTCTAGAGGATGAGACTTCCTTAGACTTGAATTCTTGTGTTTTTTCATAAATTTTGTTACCCGTTTATCTGACAGCCCATTTTCAAGATTGAAGAGCGTTTTTCTTCCACTTTTTTTCACAATTTCTATTACAAATCTTTTCAAGTTCTGGCAAGATAAGGGAAGACCACGAACTGCCATATACTCAATATAATTTATCAAGCTTTCTTCTTCGGAAACGGTAAGTTCATTAGTAGGTCCAAAAGAAGAGGGTGGATCTCTACCAACATAACGTCCATGTAAGTGGTCATGTAAAGTTGCATACGGGATGCCAGTTTGTTTTGAAACTTTCAAAAGGAACATGCCATCTTTAAGAAGAGACTTGGCGAATTTAAATTCCTCAGTTGTTCGAAGTTTTTGGTCTCTTGGCATCTTCCTACAATGTTAATAATGTATTAAGCGTATGTCAAATTGACAACTTCCTTTCTGATTTTATTTTAATTAATTAAAAATATATAAATATTTTTTTCTAATCTTTTGATTTCAATGTATGCTTAATTTCATTTTGACATGTGAAACACACAAACCAGAATTCACATAAAAGGACAAGCAAGTTTACCCAAAATTTTTGTTTACATGACAATGGCGACGATCAAGTGATAAATCTGAAGGGGCTCGACTGTGACAAAAAATGATGTTATGAATGCCCTGGATTGAATATAACGGTAGGAATCACATCATTGGAATTCTGAATAATTTTTTTATTGATCCATGCTATTTATGACTAGTAAATATTTACTTACAGATTTTTTTAACTCTTGATTCCAAGAGCGATCATTTCAAATTCGATTTACCATTGTCGATTTATCGTCTGCTTCTATATTCACGTGAAGTTAAGAGCACGCGAAATGTACATTTCCTGTAAAGCCTCTTGGAAGGTATAAAAAACAACAAATGTTTTAATTCAAATGTGTTTTATTTTCATAAAAAAAATATTTTGTGTAGCTGGTTATCGAGCACTGGTCAGGGGAGTCTATAATCTGACGATATATGTAAGCTAAGAGTAAGAATAAGATACGATATGTGCAATTCGCCTTCATCACCGCATACTAATAAACAATTCACATCAACGCCCGTGTCTAAAAAATCTACACTTACTCCAAAAGCAAAAGTGGCACATCATCAAGAAACTCTGCATTCAAATCTGGAAAGTATTTTTACTGTGCTTGAAACTGTTGATACAGCACTGGTTTCTATAGTTGGTATAGTATCAGACATCAAACATGCTGTTGATGATTTTGAGAACATATCATCAAAAAGTGAAAACTAACTCAAGTCTTTCACAAAACAAATTAAAGAACAACTTAATACCATAGAAAGCAAAATTAAACACAACAATACATCTATAGAGTCTCTACATATTAAGTCTAATTCACTTGATAAAAAAGTAAAAGATATAAGTGAAAATCAAATTAAAATTATGGACAAGCTAGATAATATACAAAAATCAGTTCAATCTCACAGAGACGAACATGAAGATTCGATGACGGAACTAAAAGAAAAATTTCATACATTTGAAACACAAAGTATAAAGGTACAAGAAAAATCTCAAAAAACTAGGTCAAACGTACAAGACGAGACTGAATTACTCAACAATATCTCAGACAAGCCGAAGGACATTAACAACAATGATCCAAGTACTCGTAGTTCTCAAATACACCCAGGAGATAATATTAAACCAGGAATAGACACAGACAATCTTATTCTTGGTGATTCCATAATTAGAAGAATACAAGCAAGGAGATTCAACCCCTATGAATCTACAGTTATAGACTATATAAATGGGGGGGCCAACAGTTGTGTAGAATATGTACAGGAAGTAGGTCATAAATTAAATCCAAAAAAGGTGCTTGTGCACATAGGAAGAAGAGACCTTCGTAGAGATGGGGTTAAAAAGCACGAATTTAAAGCGTTATTTTCAGAAATGACCAGAATTTGGCCCAAATCTGAAATCTACGTTCTCCCTATACTAAAAAGGAAAGATATTCCCTATGATCAAGTGCAGAAGGCAAATCGGACTATACTATCTGTCAATCAAGGCTTTAAAACTATTCGAACACTAGATCCATTCAAACAAGCAGACAATATGTACTTTGATAATGTGCATCTCAACACTACTAAAGGCATACCATCTCTTGTTAATTTTTTGAAAAAAAGCTACGAATATTCCACCCTCAAAAACCAATTCATCACAACCGTACGAGTCAACCACAAGACATATGGATCAACCCAACCAAACTACAAGACGTTTTGACCACCAATCCAACCAGTCTTCAACACGTGTGGATCACCCATGAAACCAAAGATACAGAAATTATAGTAACAACCAAATTAACAATATTCAACACCAACCAGAGTTTCCACAATCACCACGGTTTCCGCAACCACAACCATTCAATAGAACACTAGTCAACAACGACCACCGTTACCGCAAACTCCACTGTTTTCGCAAGCACAACCATTCAACATGAACACTAGTCAACACCGACCACCGTTTCCACAAACAGCAACATTCAACATAAACAACAACCTACACAGCACCACCAGTCAACTTACCGCCTTTGCCATTTTATCCGTGGCCATGGGGCCCATTTAACAAACTAAGTAACCAAAATGGCTTTGCAAATTATCCGTAAACACATTTGTTATCTATCAGTTTTAATTGGGTATCAAAAGCTATACATGTAAACTAACTTATCTATTATAGTTGAAAAACAATTGTTATTTGGTGTACTTATTTGCTTGATTAGTCAAGATATGACTAAAATCAGTGTTTTTTGTTTTGTTTATTATTTTCAAATATATATATAAAAATATGAATGTTTGTAAGAAAAATAAAGTAAAATGTTTTTCCATTTATTTTATGATAAATCAAAATAAATTTTGATGAAACTTCTATTCTATTGTATATAACCATAAAAAAAAATAGAAAAATGGATAATTTAATTCATTGTAGTTTTGAATTCATCAATTCCTTGACAAAGGATCATCCAAAAACAACTCCTAGTTTGTTCTTTTAACTTATATTGGTAACAACCTAATTTAAATCCTTTACGAAAACTTAGTTCTACTGAATATAACCTGAACATTGGCATGTGGAATATTCAAGGTTTAAATTCAGAAAAAATTAGTGAACATGCATTTGTAAATTTTGTATCAAAAATGCATATTATTATAGTCTTGTTGAAACTTGGAGTGACAGTGGTAAACCTGTTGATTTTATATGTAACAGTACCAGGAAAAAACATAAAAGAGCCAGACGTGGTTCTGGTGGTATTGCTCTGTATGTCAGAAGTTCTATATATAAAGGTATATCCAAACTATCTTGTACTCATAATAATGCTGTATGGGTTAAACTAGATAAACATTTTTTTTATCTAAAGAATGATATTTTTATTGCTACAGTATATTTTTCACCAGAATATTCTTCTGGTTGTACAGAAGATATAAATGAAGTTTATTCAAAGTTGCTTGAATATTGAGCACTATAGTCAACTCAGAGATATTTTAATTCAAGGTGATTTTAATGCCTATACTAATACTATTCCTGACTTTGTAATCTCTGATGAAGCAAAATTCCCAAAATCAAATGACAATGAGTATTCAATTGACTCTCATAATTTAAGAAATAATCTTGATTCGAAATCTGCAAACAGGAGTGGAAAATTATTAATTGATTTATGTAAAGAATCCGGACTCAGAATACTGAATGGAAGAACTATTGGAGACCCTATGGGCAAATGTACATGTATAACATATAATGGTTCCAGTCTTGTAGACTATACACTTGTGTCTTCTAATATATTAGAATGCATTGGAAACTTTAAAGTTAATGAGTTTACTACAATTTCAGATCATTGTCCCATCAGTTGCTCTTTACTTACTTGCTTTCAAAAATGTAAAAACACAGGGACAAAATTAGATCCTCTCCCTGGTAAATTTATTTGGGATAACAAAGCAATTGGTTGCTATACTACAAACATTCAAAGCTCACATGTGAAACAAAGACTAGATGATTTTGTAAGTGATAGGCAGTTCAATTCTAATATAGCTGTGGAAAAATGTAACGCTATATTATGTGATACAGCTCTTTCATCCACTAAATTTGTTCAAAAGAAAATCATGAATAGGCCTATCAAGAAAAATAAAAACCATGGTTCTCGGATTCTTGTCATGACCTTCATACTACAGTTAAAAGTACTGTTTTCTTGTAAATAAGTTTCCAGACAATGGATCCTACAGGAAATCATTTTACTCATTTAAATCTAAATTAAGAAGAAGGTGTAAACAAGAAGAAAGAAATTACAAAAGTCAAATCTGTGACCAAATTTCACTAAATATGAAAAAAGACCCAAAGACATTTTGGAATTTACTTAACAAATTAAATGCTCTATCCGAATTAAAAGAAGAAAACCATTTTGATCAAGAATTATTTATAAACTACTTTAAAAAAATGAACAGTACTTCTAATATCCAAAACAATAAATTCCATGAAATAATTATTGAAAAGTTGAATGCCTTAAAAAAGACACTAAATACATGCAATTCTGACAACGAATTTAATCAACCAATTCAGCCAGTTGAAATCTTAAAGGCAGTTAAAACACTTAAAAATGGTAAATCATCAGCTGGGGACTTAATTTCTAATGAAATGATTAAATGTGGTATGCCAGTATTATTAGAACCCTATCAAAACTTTTCAACCTAGTATTTATGAAAGGCAGCTTCCCAAAATTATGGAACAAAAGTCTGATAACATTAATTCATAAAAGGGAACAAATCTGACCCTCTAATTATAGAGGTATCTCATTGACTTCTAATTTGGGAAAATTATTCAATAAAATTATACACACCAGACTTATGAAGTTCATTAACACCAATAATTTGATAAGTGAAAATCAAATTGGCTTCAAAGAAAAAGCTAGAACAGCAGATCACATCTTCTCATTAAAGTCAATTGTTGATAAATATAAGACTTAAAAAAAGAAAGTTTTTGCAGCATTTATAGATCTACAAAAAACCTTTGATACTGTCTGGAGGGAGGGTTTATTTTACATCCTACTCCAAAACAGACTTCCAGGCAAGCTTTTTAATGTCATTCAATCAATGTGTAATGAAAACAAATGCAGAATTAAATTTCAAAATGGTATTAGCCATGAATTTATATCAAATTGCAGAGTAAAACAAGGGGATGTACTTAGCCCAACTTTGTTTAATATTTATATAGATGGCCTTGTAAATGACCTTGATCATGCAAACACTCAACCAATTGTTATAGGAGATGTTAAACTAACATCATTATTATATGCAGATGACATTATTCTATTGTCAGAAACCCAAGAAGGGCTACAAAATGCACTTAATGAGTTAACTAAATTTTGTTCCCTGTGGAAACTTGATGTAAACAAACAAAAATCAAAAATTATAATATTCAATTCTAATGGGAAATCCCATTGTAATTATTTTAAAGTAGAAAACGAGCATCTTGAAACTGTTAAATCGTATTGTTACCTTGGAATAACAATAAATTATTCAGGCAATTTAAGTCATTCAAAAAAAATTCTTATGGAAAAAGGAAGAAAGGCTTGGTTTAAAATTAAAAAAAACAGTTTCTTTAGACAATTCTTGCAATATGCTTGAAAAATTATTTGATACTTTAGTTGTCCCAATCACTCTTTATGGAAGTGAAGTATGGGATGTAAGCGAAGTGTTCAAAGATTCAGATCCATTTGAACATTTACATATAAAATTTATTAAAGAAATTTTAGGGGTACAGTGCAAAACAACAAATGTAGCTTGTCTAGCTGAGACAAACAGAACCCTTTGTACTTAAAAATTCAGCTTTCAGCTATAAAATTTCTAAACCACATTGTGAACTCACCTAATTCTTTAGTCTATAAAATATATAATAATGTAGAGAAAACAAGTAAATGGGTCAACATTGTAAAAGACTGGTTAAATAAATTAGGTTTTGGCCATCTTACTTTTGATACTATTAATTTAAAATATTACATAAATACTATCCAACAAAGAATCTTTGACCAGGCAAATCAAATTATGAATTGTTCTATCCATAAATGTGAAAAATTAATTTCTTTTGTAAGACTAAAAAAATTGGAAATGGCCCCGTATATTGATATATATAAATTCAAAACTGACAGATCAGTTTTCAGCATACTTGCCAACCTCTGACAATGAGAAATCATGTCATGACATGACATGACATGTCAAAAGCGTGTGAAAACGCATAACGAAGATGCGGACTTTTTATATGAACAATGTTCATAATTTCACATTATCATGATTATACACATTTGTTAATATATAATAAAACAATATTCTAGAGTAAACTTTTATTGTATTCAACAGTGGTCTGTTTTGCTGCTTTTAAAGCAACACCTAGGCTTAGGCACATATTCAAAACAACTGCCAGTTTGATTACATTTACTTGATAATATTAAAGGCACACAATATATCATTGTCGAGTTCTGATCAGAATTCAGTGTAGAATTCTTTATAATTGAAAATGTTCTCTCACAGTCAGAATTGATATTTGGCTGAACTTAAATAGCTTGATCAAGCTTTGAAAGAGTGTCATAACGTTTTTGCCATCTAAAATGTCATCTATTATCTTTGCCATTGCTCCCAACGAACTATATATGTTGCTATTCGCTGAGGCTATTGTCTGGTCAAAACTGGGTAGTTCATCAGAAGACAGCTGGTACTATGAGAACTGATTCAACAGTTCCGTGATATTTCCATCCCTTTGGCCTGTGGGAATCTGTTGGCTAGATTTGAAACTGAAAAAGAAAAGTATTTTATTATTTGATTACCATTAAGCACGTTAAATGCTTAATCAAATCGCTACATTGTAGTTCTCCTCTCACATGTATTGTTATGATTGCAACATAGGGTGCACAATGCGTTACTCGTCTCTCGATAATTTAAACTTGAACTCCCAAATATAATTTGTAAATCTTGAAATTTATCTTGGTACGTACACATCGTTTTCGCTTAGCAATCGGCTCTTTAGACGACGGTACAGGTCCTGAAAGCGAACTATTTCTGTCGACATTTCCCTTAGTGAATTTGAAAGAAAGAAAGTCACAAAATCGTAAAAACTAATCACAAACTACTTACCTTATGGGCTTTTGCTGTTCGTCCATATAGAAAAATAAACAATGGCGACGATACAATTACTTCGAAATTTTCGGTATTTTTTGTCTAATAATGAAAAACCTGATAATCGCGATATCACTAACGACCAAAAATCAAAACAACGAAAAGCGTGTAATTGCGTGTAAAGTGGCGAACGCTGTGTACGCCATGTGACAAAATCCTCGCGTGTAAACCTATGAAAAGCGTGTATTACACGCGAATATCATGTCAGTTGGCAACTATGGTTTCAGTAAACTTAAACTCAGTGCCCATTCCCTTGCAATTGAAAGGCGTTATACCAACACCGAAAAAGTAAACGCATTTGCTTATCCTGTAATAGACAAGAAATTGAGGATGAATATCATTTCTTCTCAGTCTGTCCATGCTATATATCACTGAGGACACCTCAAAATACAAAATATTAATAAAAATCTTAATTTCAATTTTATTAAATTGCAGTCAGCTATAACACTGTCACTGAGGCATATGACCGCACTTTTAAATAGCAGTCTGCCAGTCATTATAAAACTCACTATAAAGTATATTAATGATTGTTTTTATTGAGAACATCTGTATAACTTATATTTCTTTAAATATGTATCCTAATTTTGTTTTTGTTTTTGTACATGAACATTCATGATGTGTTAACTGTCGATACACACATATTTATGGTCTTTTATTTCCCCCCTGTGAATACCACTGTCATTCTAATATAATTATAGTCAATTTAACTATTGTCAGTTTATTGTCTCAATACCATATGCCATAACCATTTAATGTAAATGTGTTTGTGCCAATAAATAAATATTGTCTATTGTCATGATTGAAAAATTATTCAAAACAAAACCTTTGAAAAGGGTGCGAAAAATTTAGGATGCAAACGTGAAAGGGGGTGAACATGAATGGGAGTGAACGTGATTTTAGGCGAACAGACCCGGATTGTATTTCAGACACCACTGTCACTGTCAAGACATGCAGCTGCATCTGGTTAGGACCAAAACACTTCTAATTTCTTACAGAAATGCAATATGATGCACCCGTATCACTGGTGAGAGGGTCAACATGAATTTTCTCCACATTGCTCGCTAGTGTCACATTATATTCTGTTGTGTCTTTATGAAACGCAGGCGACAATTTGCCGGGCTTTATGACTAGTTTATCTAAGTTGCAGTCGTCCATCTTGAAACCTAGGACGCTAATTTAGAGATTAATTTGAGGAACATATTCAAATTTGATAGATAAATCCTAGAGTGTACAATAAAATATGCCAATTTTCATTCTTTTTGATATTGTGTACTTTGAATTTTGATTTTGATTTTGATTTAAATAGGCCTAACTTTTTTTTAGGCTAAACTAGTCACAGGAAGTAACAAAATCGCGGGAAAGACGATTTTGTCAACAAAAACAGTTCGACACACTGTCAAAAAATGCCTTTTATTTCAGAAGAAGAATTAGACGATGAATTTAGTGTTTTTGGTTATGAATTCAGTAGTCCCCAAATTGTCGAAAAACGTAATTGTATTTAGATGATAGAAACTACACCCTTCACTTCAGTTCACAGGACGATTGACCGGATAGTGACAGGATCATGACCCGATGAGATATAAATGATCATAACTTTTTGTTATATGTTTAATTTTTTTATATTGGAGACCTTTGAGATACTAAAATATTTTTGAGCAAAAAAAGTTGATCGGACCAGGAACATATATATTGACGGGACACTACCTAATTGTAGCCGATTTTATCGTCGGCTCATAGGTAATAAAGATACGATACGGAAACGGACATGTGTTAAAAACGTACTCGCTATTATCCTAATAATTTCTGATAATATCAATAAAATGTCATTCAAACTAGTTTTACAGTGATGCCAGTGTATCAAACTTGTACTCTGTCACTTCAAATTTGTTATAATCGCATTCATTTTATCACAGAATGGTACAGAATGCAAACAGGGTAATAAAAAAATGGCGCCGATTGCCTTCCCAAATTCAAAAACATTATAAAACACTTCACATCAAATAAATCACACTTATTTTGGTCATTTTATATGACAAAATGTATCTACTTTATGATAAAACTTGTATTTATTTACGATTAGAATTATGTGGTTAGTTTATCGAGCAGTTCCGATAGTTTTTCAGTCAGACGCCACCAAAATCCATAAATCTTGCGAAGTCTCGTGGAGTCCGCGATTTTATCAATTTTTATACTGAAAAGCCCATCAGATTCATTTCCCGTTTGATATACTGTTCCCAGACCGGACGGATAAATTTTCACAGTCGCCGATGTACGCTTTGGATATATTGAAGTGATCGACAAAAAGTGTTAAATTATATCTCTTTTGTTTTACAATATTTTTTCATGAAATTAAGAAATAAACGAGATTAATAAATATTTTATATGAAAATATAAACTTTATATTAAAAAAAAAATGTTTGTCTACAAAAAAAGTTGACCGGACGGGTTTCACATTTGTCGATGTATGCTTTATATATATTGAACTGATCGACATAAAGTGTTAATATCTCTTTTGTTATACAAATATTTTTTCATGAAATCAAGAAATCAGCGAGATTAATAAATATATTGTTTGAAAATATAAACATAATATTAAAAAAAAATGATTTTCTACAAAAGAAGTTGAACGGATGGTTTTTACAGCCGAAAATTACGCTATGAATAATATTGCCCTGATTGACAGAAATTGTTAATATTTCTCATATCTAACAATATTTTTCCGTGAAATTGATAAACTTTTCAGATAAATAATTGTATTTTATAAAAATATAAAATCAATTGTAAAAATATTTTTTTCAACGATAAATGATGACTTAATTGATGGTGATTAATGGCTCACATTTCAATCTTGAATTTATATTTTTTTTTCTACCAGACTTTTTATCGTTTCTCTTTAAGTTTCTTTTAGATAGCATGCGAAGGTTGACCACCCTTGATTTTGCTTCTATTGTATCCCAAATATATAATTTGGCATCAATAAATTTTAAAATAATCGAATATTTACAAAATTCTTTATTGATTTGATTCTAAATGCCACCTGATTATGTAAGATAATTCAATTAAATGTATTTGATGTCTCAGGTGTGAAAACTTAAATAACATGTTAATTGGTTTGATTGGTGATTACGACAAGTGCCAAAATTAGATAATCTAATTAAATTTTTTGTACTTTTAATGTGTCGGTGAACTCTCTCAGGTCAACATTTTGGGCTCAACTTTACTATAAAGTTTATATTTTCATATGATATATTTATTAATCTCGAAAATGTTCTTATTTCATGTAAAAATAATGTAAATCAAAAGATATATCAACACTTTTTGTCAATTCGTTCAATATATTCGAAGAGCACATTTGCGACTGTAAAACCCGTCCGCAGGGCATAAAGATTACCATTTTCCGTTTCCCGGGGAAAGTAAATTATTACACAGGAAAGTGATATTGAAGTTGCTAATATCCCGTCGGGAAAGTCGTTTTCCGGTAAATAAATAAAATAATTTGTCCCTATTACTTGTTTAAATGTCAAAATACTCTGTAAGATCATCTGAGCGTCGAGTTTCCATGATTTCATCACGTTTTTACGCGATTTACACGTGTGCCTTTTGGTATTTAGTTAGATCGTTAGTGGACTGGTTTAAATTTACGATATCCGGTTTGTAGCACGGGAACCAGTTTGTAAATATTGCAGACGCTCAGAAAATGAGCTTGCATAAATACTTTGACATGATTACTTAATAATATTTAAAAAAAAAAAAAGGGTAATGACATTGAGACATTTAAAACATAATATTTACAAACTCAAAGTGTACAGTCAGAGTACATTTACTATGAACCAACCTACCTGTATTTTGTAACAAGAGTGCAACGCTGAAATGTCTCGCCTGTTTAATTATAATTCCATGCCCCCAAACCCCTCTAGCTGGGGTAATGGATTTGCACAAGGGAAAGTTAATTTTTTTCATCACTTTCCCTTGGGTAAAGTGGCCTGCCAAAAAATTCTTCATGTCCTGGTCCGGTCATCTTTTTTTGTAGAAAAATATTTTTTTTTACTATAAAGTTTATATTTTCATATATAAAATTTATAAATCTCTCTGATTTCTGAATTTCATGAAAAAATATTGTAAAACAAAAGACATATGAACACTTTTTGTCGATCAGTTCAATTTATCCAAAGCGTACATCAGTGACTGAGAAATCCGTCTGGTCAACTTTTTTTTCTCAAAAATATTTTTTTAAATTTTTTAGAATGTCATTAAATATAGTTAAGTATCTCAAAGGTCTCTAAATATTAAAAAAGTTATGATCATTTATATCTTATCCGGTCATGATCCTGTCACTATCCAGTCAATCGTCCTGTCATTAGTGTAACCCATTCCTTAGTACCTAGCTGCAGAACCGTAGGGGTAGCTCTTAGGTCCTTGTGATATTTTTTGACAATTTGTGGTCCGCAACTATCTTCAAGACCTAAAAGCTACGGTTCTGCAACTATTGTCGACCCAACATCATAATTTGTAGGACTAGTCTGGCACATTTCGTGACAACCAACATTGGCAACAATCAATCACATTTCGTGAAGCCTATCCTCGTATTGTGGGTTTTCGTGTTATTTAGAATGCATTGTGATGTCACAACTTCCATTGAGAAAGCATGCATAGTATGAATTCATATGATTTGACGATACTATTTCTCATGACATTGTTATTATGGAATGATTAAAATCTGAAAATTTTATGATTGCACAGAATTTATGATGTTATCAAAATCTGGGACATAATATATTGATGGGACTTGGCACTTGACACTCGTATCAATTACATTGTCGGGTCATTTTATGATACACCTTGTCGCTATTTAGTCCAGTCTGTGAAAAACAGTTACTTAGACAACTTCATGTTGAGGTCAAGCTGAACCCAACAAAGGTCATCAGCAATGAGCTGAGGGAGGAAAAAGTTTGATAGATTAAGAAGAAATTTTTAAAAGACAAATTAAAGTCATTGAAAATGCTTTGTTTGATGTGTTTATGATGGTTTAAACATGTCTCTTTGTAAAGTTTTATGCACAATACATCGTTTAAACAAGGCCCCAGATAGCTTCAACTGGCTTGAAAAGATGTGTAATTTTAGAACTTATCTGGATAGGAATAAATAGTGATAAGGTGTATTACCGATATGATACGGAAACAGAGGTGTCAAATTACGTGTACGTACTCGCTATTATTGATGATCATATACAGCCCTACATCAATCCGAAACAGTTTTAAAATAATGATTTGAAATTTTCTTGTATTTTATAACAATAATGTAAAAATATTTAATTATTTCAAATGATAAAATGTACATACAGAAGCTAATTTATTTAAAGTTGTTTTACATGCTGTTAAAAGAGAAAACAGCAATTGTGATTATAACTTTCTTTCTTTTTAGCTCACCTGGCCGTAAGGTTCAAGTGATCTTTTCTCATCACTTGGCGTCCGTCGTCCGTCGTCGTCCGTCGTCGTTAACTTTTACAAAAATCTTCTCCTCTGAAACTACTGGGCCAAATTTAACCAAACTTGGCCACAATCATCATTGGGGTATCTAGTTTAAAAATTGTGTCCGGTGACCTGCCAAACCAACCAAGATGGCCGCCATGGCTAAAAATAGAACATAGGGGTAAAATGTATATTTTGGCTTATAACTCTGAAACCAAAGCATTAAGAGCAAATCTGACATGGGGTAAAATTGTTTATTAGGTCAAGATCTATCTGCCCTGAAATTTTCAGATGAATCGGAGAACCTGTTGTTGGGTTGCTGCCACTAAATTGGTAATTTTAAGAAAATTTTGAAGCTTTTGGTTATTATCTTGAATATTATTATAGATAGAGATAAACTGTAAACAGCAATAATGTTCAGCAAAGTAAGATCTACAAATAAGTCAACTTGACCAAAATGGTCAGTTGACCCTTAAGGAGTTATTGCCCTTTATAGTCAATTTTAACCATTTTTGTAAATTTTGTAATCTTTTACAAAATCTTCTCCTCTGAAACTACTGGGCCAAATTTAACCAAACTTGGCCACAATCATCATTGGGGTATCTAGTTTAAAAATTGTGTCCGTGACCTGCCAAACCAACCAAGATGGCCGCCATGGCTAAAAATAGAACATAGGGTAAAATGTATATTTTGGCTTATAACTCTGAAACCAAAGCATTTAGAGCAAATCTGACACGAGTAAAATTGTTAATCAGGTCAAGATCTATCTGCCCTGAAATTTTCAGGTGAATCGGAGAACCTGTTGTTGGGTTGCTGCCACTAAATTGGTAATTTTAAGAAAATTTTGAAGCTTTTGGTTATTATCTTGAATATTATTATAGATAGGAATAAACTGTAAACAGCAATAATGTTCAGCAAAGTAAGATCTACAAATAAGTCAACTTGACCAAAATGGTCAGTTGACCCCTTAAGGAGTTATTGCCCTTTATAGTCAATTTTAACCATTTTTGTAAATTTTGTAATCTTTACAAAAATCTTCTCCTCTGAAACTACTAAGACAAAATTAACCAAACTTGTCTACAATCATCATTAGGGTATCTAGTTTAAAAATGTGTCCGATGACCCCACCATGAACCAAGATGGCCGACATGGTTAAAAAATAGTACATAGGGTAAAATGCAGTTTTGGCTCATATCTCTGAAACCAAAGCATTTAGAGCAAATCTGACGAGGATAAAATTGTTCATTAGGTCAAGATCTATCTGCCCTTAAATTTTCAGACCAATCAGGCAACACGTTGTTGGGTTGCTGCCCTGAATTAGTAATTTTAAGAAAATTTTGCAGCTTTTGGTTATTATCTTGAATATTATTATAGATAGAGATAAACTGTAAACAGCAATAATGTACAGCAAAGTAAGATCTACAAATAAGTCAACATGACCAAAATTGTCAATTGACCCTGAAGGAGTTATTGCCCTTTATAGTCATTTTTACAATTTTCATAAATTTTGTAAATTTTTGTAAATTTTACAAAATATTTTCCACTGTAACTACTGGGCCAAGTTCATTATAGATAGAGATAATTGGAAGCATCAAGAATGTTCAGTAAAGTAAGATCTACAAACACATCACCATCACCAAAACACAATTTTGTCATGAATCCATCTGTGTCCTTTGTTTAATATGCACATAGACCAAGGTGAGCGACACAGGGTCTTTAGAGCCTCTAGTTGTCGAGCCTTCTACTTTTGTTGAAAAAGCGAGACATAGCAATCCTACATTCCGTCAGCGTTGGCGGCAGCGTCCACAAATATTCACTCTGTGGTTAAAGTTTTTGAAATTTTAATAACTTTCTTAAACTATCCTGGATTTCTACCAAACTTGGACAGAAGCTTGTTTATGATCATAAGATAGTATCCAGAAGTAAATCTTGTAAAAAATATCCATTTTTCCGTATTTTACTTATAAATGCATTTAGTTTTTCTTCCAGTTAACATTACATACAGTCTGCAATTAAAGATTTAAAACATTTATTAGATTCATAAACTATCCTGGATTTTTACCAAACTTGGACAGAAGCTTCTTACAATCAAAAGATTGTATCGAAAGGAATATTGTTATTATTTTTTTTCCTCATTTTTGTTGAGCCTGCAATTAACAGCAAAAGTAGGCGAGACACTGGGTTCCGCGGAACCCTTACGAATTTTTGTTTCTATTTTCTAATATGAAACTATGAAAACCAACATTTACCTAAAAAGTGCTCAAATGTGTGTTTTTTTTTTAGCTCACCTGGCCCGAAGGGCCAAGTGAGCTTTTCTCATCACTTGGCGTCCGTCGTCCGTCTTCGTCGTCGTCGTTAGCTTTTTACAAAAATCTTCTCCTCTGAAACCACTGGGCCAAATTTAACCAAACTTGACCACAATCATCATTAGGGTATCTAGTTTAAAAAATGTGTCTAGAACATAGGGGTAAAATGTAGATTTTGGCTTATATCTCTGAAACCAAAGCATTTAGAGTAAATCTGACATAGGGTAAAACTGATTATCAGGTCAAGATCTATCTGCTCTGAAATTTTCAGACAAATCTGACAACCTGTTGTTGGGTTAACGTTGCTGCCCCTGAATTGGTAATTTTAAGGAAATTTTGCAGTTTTTGGTTATTATCTTGAATATTATTATAGATAGAGATAAACTGTAAACAGCAATAATGTTCAGCAAAGTAAGATATACAAATAAGTCGTCATGACCAAAATTGTCAGTCGACCCCTTTAGGAGTTATTGCCCTTTATAGTCAATTTTTAACAATTTTTCGTAAATTTTTGTAATCTTTTACAAAAATCTTCTCCTCTGAAACTACTGAGACAAATTTAATCATACTTGGCCATAATCATTATTAGGGTATCTAGTTTAAAAAATTTGTCTGATGACCCCGCCTTCCAACCATCATGGCTGACTTGGTTAAAAATAGAACATAGGGGTAAAATGCAGTTTTTGGTTTATATCTCTGAAACTAAAGCATTTACAGCAAATCTGACAGGTGGCAAAAATGTTCATCAGATTTAGATTTATCTGCCCTGAAATTTTCAAACGAATCTGACAACCATGTTGGGTTGCTGCCCCTGAGTTAGTAATTTTACAGAAATTTTGCAGGTTTTTGTTATTATCTTAGATATCATTATAATATCTAATATCTAATACTATTAATTATGATTTTAACCTTATTTTACATGATTTCCAAAGCATCAGTAAATACAGGTGAGCGACACAGGCTCTTGAGAGCCTCTAGTTTAAGAACAAATTATTAGAGAAAACTGTGTGTATACTTTAAATCTTATGAAATAAATAATTTCTTTAAATATTATTTGTGTTGATCACAAACTGTTTTCTTAGTAGGAAATTATAATTATAATTAATATACATTTGATTACCGATCAAAGGTTCCTGATTTTTATTTGGTTTTTTAACAATGAATGATTTGTCTATTATTTTGTCTGATACAATATTTACTGTGATTTTGCATATACAGCAAAGAATATTCCTTCATTGTCTTAACATGAAAGTATTATATTTCATTTTACTTCCATGGTCTTAATAATGTAAAAAAGTATTTGATTAATCCCAAAATGATAAAATAAACAATAAGACAGAAACTGATTTAGTAAAGTTTATTTTATTAGAAAAAACGACGATAGTGATTAAAATTTTCTTTCCTCTTTTATTTGTTTCTGTTTTCTTGTTGTCAACGAATAATTTAATTTCATATCTTCTGATTAGCTGAAAGATTTTTGTCTATCAGCTTATAGACATAATTTTGTCATGTGACCGTGACGTCACCACCTTTTAAGCTCACCTGGCCCAGAGGGCCAAGTGAGCTTTTCTCATCACTTGGTGTCCGTCGTCGTTAACTTTTACAAAAATCTTCTCCTCTGAAACTACTGGGCCAAATTTAACCAACCTTGGCCACAATCATCATTGGGGTATCTAGTTTAAAAATTGTGTCCAGTGACCAAGCCAACCAACCAAGATGGCCACCATGGCTAAAAATAGAACATAGGGGTAAAATGTAGATTTTGGCTTATATCTCTGAAACCAAAGCATTTAGAGCAAACCTGACTGGGTTAAATTGTTTATCAGGTCAAGATCTATCTGCCCTGAAATTTTCAGATGAATCGGACAACCCGTTATTGGGTTGCTGCCCCTGAATTGGTGATTTTAAGAAAATTTTGCCGTTTTTGGTTATTATCTTGAATATTATTATAGATAGAGATAAACTGTAAACAGCAATAATGTTCATCAAAGTAAGATCTACAAATAAGTCAAACTTGATCAAAATGGTCAGTTGACCCCATAAGGAGTTAATGCCCTTTATAGTCATTTTTTAACCATTTTTCATAAATTTTTGTAATCTTTTACAAAAATCTTCTCCTCTGAAACTACTGAGACAAATTTAACCAAACTTGATCACAATCATCATTAGGGTATCTAGTTTAAAAAATTTGTCTGATGACCCTGCACGCGAACCAAGATGGCCGACATGGCTAAAAAATAGTACATAGGGTAAAATGCAGTTTTTGGCTCATATCTCTGAAACCAAAGCATTTAGAGCAAATCTGACAGGATAAAATTGTTCATTAGGTCAAGATCTATCTGCCCTGAAATTTTTAGACCTCTCAGGCAACACGTTGTTGGGTTGCTGCCCCTGAATTGGTAATTTTAAGAAAACTTTGCACCTTTTGGTTATTATCTTGAATATTATTATAGATAGAGTTAAACTGTAAACAGCAATAATGGACAGCAAAGACAGATCTACAAATAAGTCAACATGACCAAAATTGTCAATTGACCCCTTAAGGAGTTATTGCCCTTTATAGTCATTTTTTTACAATTTTCATAAATTTTGTAAATTTTTGTAAATTTTTACAAAATATTTTCCACTGTAACTACTGGGCCAAGTTCATTATAGATAGAGATAATTGTAGGCAGCAAGAATGTTCAGTAAAGTAAGATCTACAAACACATCACCATCACCAAAACACAATTTTGTCATGAATCCATCTGTGTCCTTTGTTTAATATGCACATAGACCAAGGTGAGCGACACAGGCTCTTTAGAGCCTCTAGTTTTCATGATTTACTTCTTAAAAATGGAAAAAAGTTGACATCATGGTCACATGACAAAATTATGTCTATGAGCTGATAGATAAAAATCTTTCAGCTCATAGACATAATTTTGTCATGTGACCGTGATGTCATCAACTGTTTTTTCATGATTTACTTCTTAAAAATGGAATTTAGAATTAAATTATAAGGAATGACTGCAATATTTTTTCTGTCTATTGGAAATAACCTCAAAATGTGGTGCACACATTTAAATAACCCGCTGCACAGGTACTAGGTGTCAATTTAAAATTTGTAACATGTTGTTTTCATTTTTTACAGCACTGGGTTGATACCTCTGCTGGTGGACTACAGGGTTTAAATTTATTTTAAGCAAAAGAAGGTCAAGGACCTTTGACCAAAGATACTTAAAGGTCCTCCTTTATTCTTAGAAGGTCCAATTTTTATTGAAAATTCAATTTATAAAAACAGAAAATGCATACCATATCTTACTACATTAAACTAATTTTTTTCTGAATTTTTAAAATAAATTCAGTCAGAAAAAGGCTTCCCCTTTTTCCAACACTATATGCTGTTAAATAACACTTTGTACCTTTATAATTGGTTTGGTTGCTGTATAAGAACACTGGCCTAACTTTGTGTCAGATAGCAGCTCAACTTCAAACTTGGGGTCAGTTTCTTTTAACCACTTTTTTGGCAAGATACATAGATGCTGGGTGGTTATTTTTCATCATGATTTTTTATAGGGTCAAGTTTTAATTTTGTTGTCCAAGAACCAGGGCACTTTCCCTTTCACTGTTTGTTGGAAAAATTTACGTTCTTGTTTCCTGTCATATTTTTGGCCTTTACTCAGATCCTGACTTTCATGCTGTGTTTAGCTGTTTCATCAATCACCCCCTTTGTATCCCCTGTTTTATCAGGTTTTCTTTTGAAGGGGTCATGATCACTCCAAAATCAAACAGACTCATACCGTTTACTGGTTATGTTTTAATATTATATTCTCGAGTTTCCCTGGATCTTGTACGATGACCGGTCACATGACTTCACATCAATTCAATTGTGAAGAATTTAAGCAAATACATAAGTTTCCTTTCAGTAAAGTTGCTAATTTCAAGATTACTTTTATTCTTGATTTCATACTTTTTTGTTCAAAATGCTTTTTTAACTTTTTAACCTGCAAAAAAAATCCATCATCGGGTGTACCTAACAACTGGTGGGAAGGTCTGAACCCGTAGATGGAAGGTCACGGACCTCGGACTACCGCTAATTTGAACCCCTGGGACTATCGGTCCCCAAGGGTATCATAAGCCCAGTAGTCAGTATTTAGGTACTGACATGATTTATAACAAACCTTTCTAAAATTGTCCGTTAATAAAAATTTTTAGATTGTTAGAAACTAAGGTTTCAACTCCCTCAGGCAAAGTTGACCTTAGATGGATTTTTTTAGGTCCTTTTAGATTATATAGCTCTTCAACTGTTTTGGTTCTTATATATCCTTGGCTTTTAAATATTCGGCTGTGAGCGTTCCTGATGAAGGTAAATCCATAAAAGCGCTTCGGACGCAAAAAAATTTATAACATGTTGTTTTCATTTTTGTCTCGCCTTGATGGAGTCAAAAGCGAGACATAGGTTTGCTGTTTCCGCCAGCAGCGGCGTCAACAATGTATTAGTTTGTGATTAGGTCTAGTTTATGGTGAACCACTAGTGGTAGGTCAATGATATTTGGTATGCAGTTCGGCGGGTAACATTTCTACTGAAAACCAGTCACTATAATAAACTGTCAACTCGGACCGTATCAAACGATTACTCGGCCCGTATAGTAAGAATGCACGTAGTTACCAGATAACCCATTCTGTAATAAATATTAATTAGACTGCAATTACAGGCATTTAATTTTGGTTTTATCTTATTCTCAATCATTATGCATCCTCAGGGTTTACCCATTCCCATTTATTTACATTGTCTCGCATGGTTGAACAAGTCAAATATTGTATGCAAATTATTCTATAAATGTAAATGCTTGACTGTACCTTAAATTGACTATCTATATCCAAATTAAATTAATAAAAGCAGTAATCCTGCAAAAAATCATGGTCACATGCAAAATTTGTGTTTACATTTGTTGGAAGCCATGTGCTTTTTGGCGGGAAAATATGGGAAATCCCTAAATTAATGACTACACTGTATTTGATTATTTTTAGCCAGCAAAGAATTTCAATCTAATAAACAGCTGAGATGCAAGTGCTTTTTACAATTATTTAAATAATGCATCAAGTAACGATCAAAATAAGTCATACAGATTCTTAATAAAGATGATTAGAAAATGAAAAAAATATTTTTTCTTGTACATTTTATTAGCAAACCAGTGAAATTTTATGAAACAAAACATGTTCAAAACCCTCTGGAAATGCTCCAGAACACAGGATTTTGCTTCATTTTTCTCAAAATTTTCCTGGGGGGGGGGAGGATGCCTTTGGCACTTGGCGAAAGGCACTTGGCAGGCTAGTGAATTTTTACCAGGGGCTAGTAAAATGAAAATTTAACTAGCCCTGCAGGCTAATACATGAATTTAGTTAGTGTCAAACCCTGAGAAAGTTTTTTTTTTAATTATTGCCCCTGGATAGGGGACATTGGAACTCTGTTCTTTTATGTTTATTAACAAATATTTTTAAACACACTATGGATTCATGTTTTTCTTGATATTACGGATGTTTGTAAAGTTTTAAACATGTTGAGTTCATTTTAAAGTTTGAAATCAAGTTTCATTGTCATAGATAATTATGATATATTTGTTCATTACTAAAAACTTGGATCTTTTGATAAGTTTCTAAATATTAAAACTTTTAAAATACATTAATTGTAGCACTTTATGTTATTTATATACATTTCAAATGAAATAGTTTTCTTGCTTATTTCAGTACAAGAACTTTGTGTACAGTACAACTTTGGTGCAGAAAAGATTGTTACAGAATGGGTAGCATTTGCCAACACACACAAAGGTGTACAGATGACATTAGATGCTCTGGACCAATTAGACAGAGAAGTGAGAATTCATTTTGTACATACAAATAATGTAAATTATAAAAAAAAAAAACATCGTCAACGTAAATCACTTTGCATAAAAATAAGATATTTCATACATTGTTTATATGTGATATATCCAATAATCTGTTCTAGGTTTATTTTCTGAAAATTTCAATAGAGTTCACCACTGACAAAGTTTTTTTTTCAAATTTCTGAAAGGGAAAGAAACAATACAAAAAATGCTCATAAATTTGTATTTAAATTTCGTACAGCAGAACTTATAAAAAATCTTGAAGTAAGATTGTCCCAAGGTTCTTCTACAGCATACATGTACATCTGTTCTAACTAGTTCATTCTTTTATTAACCTCAGTCATGTGTCAGGCCTTGGATGGTGATCTCCGAAACTTTATAAGGACATTATAGATATAAGTTGGAAAATATCATTTGGATCGAGTCTCTTAACTAATGCTCACCATATTTTTTGGGGGATTAAAAGTTTATTGGAAAAACTTGATCATTAGTTCAAAGCAAGGCTCCGGAAATGGTCATATTTGGCAGTCATGACCTAAACCATATTAATGGCTCCTGGAAATATTGGCTTATGATCACTAATCACTTTTTACCTGTGTTTATAATTCACACCTGAAAAGCAGTGATCACAAGCTCAGAAATAATATAATAAAGAAATTAAAATTCCATGACAATTTTCTTCATTATTTAATTACTTTTCAGCAAAGACAATCAACAATTCTGATTTAAAATTAAAACTTGATAAAATTTACGTAGAAAAAAGTAATTTCTCATGAGTCAAACGTGAGCTTTATTAACTATGTAATACGCATGCGTGAAATTGTCATCAGATTAGACACTTAATTGTAAAAAGCAAAATTATTTCATGCTAAATTAAATGAGTGCAACTATTATCTGTTTATATTCAAACACTTTTAAAGGTAATTGATTTCCTGTAAATATAATAAACAGAACGAATCCCGAAAATGAATCCGGAATTACTTGTACTTTAGTATTGTTGTGATACTTCCATTTTTAATTTCGTCTTCAAAATCGAAAGAAACGTTAGCTATGTCTGAGAAATTTACCATTTTAGTTATTCAAATCAATTCAATTTTAAACTGTTGCATTCCAAAAACGGTAAGAAACTTCATTAAGCAAATTCGACGAAACAGTCAACACAAGTTCGTTGATCCTATGGATCTAGTGTGATAATTTCGACAATTGAAAAAAGGGGCCCAACTTTTAAGTCATCTCAAAATGACGGAAGTTGTGTGAAAAAATATCCGAATCCTTGGTTCAAAGAGTAAAGGTTCTGGTTAATCCAAAAATCTAGACATTAGAACAGATTTATTGCAAATAGAACATTTAAATGTGTATATTGAACTCTTTTATTTTCTTCAGAGACTTACCAAGAAAGGATCAAAGACACCCAAGACTCCAGCTAGAACAAATACAATTAAACAAGAATACTATGATATTAACACTATACAAGGAGGGTATCCTTATCATTAATGACAACATACACTATAAAAGAGCTTTAACTTTGGTTAAGGCATTTAGGGCATATTTAACAGCTGTCAGCTGACTTTGAAAATTGAAAGAATACTGAGTTGAATGAGACTTGCAAGCATTAATTTTAAATTTATATTAAGAAGTGAGAAAGTAGGAAAAGAAGTAGTAAAACATGAAATCCTGAAACCAAGATGTGCACATAATCTTATTGTTCACTGTCACTGTGTACTATTTGAAAAAATATAAAAAGTGACTGAGGAGGAAATCCATTATCAACATGAAAACAAAAAGAACAGACGTATATACACTTTTGTTAATTCACCTGAATTTGCCAGGGGTTCAAATTTGTTTTATATAATGAAAGGGCCGGGACCATTTGAAATTTTCAGTGAATGTCCTCCATAAGAAATTCAGTGGTCCTGTATAAAGCATCAGTGTAAAGAATGGTAGGTCCTTGACTTTTGTAATTCAAAAATGAAAAGTCCCCTCCTAGAAAAAACTGATTCCGGACCTTGGACCCACACTAATTTGAATCCCTGTTTGCTCCGCATGGAAAATTTGTAATTAGTTTACATGTACTCACAAAATCCAAGCAAATTTGTATCCTACAAATAATGTTAAACTATAGTATTTTTAAATGTATATGTATACTGATATTGTATTGTGCACATGACCTTGACAAAAGATCAGTATGGACGAAAATGAAGCAGAAAACCTTTACAATGCGTATTCTACAACTCCATCATCAAAGGTAATGGAAATACATAAAAATGTTTGTTATTCCTGAAAAGACAGAACAAGTTAAGATTAAATTTTTACTTAGAAAGCCTCAGAAAGTAGAAATATGAACTCAATAAACTGCAGAAAAACATTGGTATTTTTGTGTATTTTCTGTTAACTGGTAATACAGCATTAGAAAAACAGTTATATGTATAATTAGAATGACATATTACTTAAATCATGACTGTTACATTTGAACATGCTGAAAAATTATAAGAGATCTTCTGTCCTTAGACAATATTCACTCACGAAAAAAAAATTGGTGATACTTTTGCTCAATGTATCTACATGTTCTGCAATTATTACAGATAAAATAAAACACCACCTTCATGTATAGAGTTGTGCAATAAGTATTCATTACTTACAAAGTTTTGTTATTTGATTTATATAAAACTATATATTATTCAAAAAGAGGTCTTGACATTTTGGTAAGATTTTAATCAATTTGATACCAAAAGAAGCATATGTCATAGGTTTATTTAATTATATTTGTGTTGTGTTCTCATTTTCTAATGATATAACAACACAAATATGGCTTTTTGTTACCTGATTTTTGAAATTGCAGATCATGATTTGATTTTAAACACAGTGGTTAACAAGTATTTTTTTAAATATTTTTCCTGACAACGAAGCATTACACTTTGTTTATATTATATGTTTTGATTGGAAATGTTGATTTTATATTTTTTGCAGAAAGGCACTAACCAACAAAAACGACAGTTAACTCCAGACAATCCTCCTCTGAAAAGATTTACAAATAATGTCAGAAGTCCCATGGTTCCATTTTCTCCTGCCAGTTTTTCTCCAGCTGGGTAATTTATGTTAAACATGTACAAAAACACATACCACAGGTCTTTTTTCTGGAATCATATAATTTAAGATTCAGAATAATATTGTCTACAGGTGAAAAATATTGTTTAATGCTGAACATAACATTATTCTATAAATAGGAATTAAAGCGAGGTATCATTTATTTAGTTAAAAGCATGTACTTAAAGTTGATTTCAATATTTATAGAAAACCAGTAAGATTACAGGACAAAAGGTAGAAAGATGTAGAAATTCCCAATTCTCTAATCAATAACTGGACGAAAGGTAGAACGATGTAGAAATTCCCAATTCTCTAATCAATAACTGAACGAAAGGTAGAAAGATGTAGAAATTCCCAATTCTCTAATCAATAACTGGACAAAAGGTAGAAAGATGTAGAAATCCCAAATTCACTAATCAATAACTGGACAAAAGGTAGAAAGATGTAGAAATTCCCAATTCTCTAATCAATAACTGAACGAAAGGTAGAAAAATGTAGAAATTCCCAATTCTCTAATCAATAACTGGACAAAAGGTAGAAAGATGTAGAAATTCCCAATTCTCTAATCAATAACTGGACAAAAGGTAGAAAGATGTAGAAATTCCCAATTCTCTAATCAATAACTGGACAAAAGGTAGAAAGATGTAGAAATTCCCAATTCTCTAATCAATAACTGAACGAAAGGTAGAAAGATGTAGAAATTCCCAATTCTCTAATCAATAACTGGACAAAAGGAAGAAAGATGTAGAAATTCCCAATTCTCTAATCAATAACTGGACAAAAGGTAGAAAGATGTAGAAATTCCCAATTCTCTAATCAATAACAGGACAAAAGGTAGAAAGATGTAGAAATTCCCAATTCTCTAATCAATAACTGGACGAAAGGTAGAAAGATGTAGAAATTCCCAATTCTCTAATCAATATCTGGACGAAAGGTAGAAAGATGTAGAAATTCCCAATTCTCAAATCAATAACTGGACGAAAGGTAGAAAGATGTAGAAATTCCCAATTCTCTAATCCATATCTGGACGAAAGGATCAACACCAGGACAACTAAATAAACATATACACAAATGACAGAACTGAGTTTTAGAAATGTTTATTTTAGTGTACTTGTTTCTCTGTGTCTATTTTAATGTGACACCATGAAGGAAAATTTGGTTCTGGGACTAATGCTGGGGAGGTGGTTGCCCATTTCAGTATAACTAACTATTCAGGTGTGTTTGTGTGTTTGACTCCAATCTTATTTGACTAGGATTGTCAGTTTTTCTGTCGAAGGTCATGGTTCTCTCTGGGAACTCTGGCTTATTTCACCAATAGAAACTGACTGCCACGATATAGTCAATAGTGCTGAAAGTGGCGAAAAACACCAACAATCAATCAATCTTTGTGTCTATTTTAGTGTGACCCCATCAATGAAGTTTAGTTCTAGGACCAATGCTGGGCATGTGGTTGCTCATTTCGGTGTTACTGACAACACAAAATGGCAAGGTCATGGACAGACCAGTTCTATACAGTTGTATGACGAGGAATACAAGTTGACTACAAGTTTCAAGTACATGTTCCAGAAATTGGTAGAAAAAGCTCATGGTATGCAATATTGTTTATTGATTTGTAGAAATTTACTGTTCAGTTTTAGGAAATGATAAGAAAAAAATAGATCATTAAATTGAAACAATTCTATCATGTCTATGTTAAGGATGTTTGCTCCTCTTGTTTTTGAATTTTTGCCAGATATTTGGAATCCTCTGGTTTTATCCATGTAGTGTCAATGAAAATTTTGCCCGCTAACCACTACTTTTCTCTCCATAATTTGATTACGTATAATTTAAAAGGCCATCTTTGAAAATCTTATAAAATCTTTGTTATTTTTTCTTAATTTTGGAAAGAAAAAAGGTGCCAATGTTAGATGTATGAAAAGTCTAGAGAGAATTATTTCCCGCCAAATTTTCAATGGCTTATATCTCGAAAAAGAAGCACACAGACCCCTAATTTTTATCTGCTTTTTTAGTTCCTTTATTTATATACTATCAATCCATAACAGTCCTTTAAAATGCTTGTTATATTGAAACAGAGTAGCAAACTTCCTTAAAGTATTTTTAAAGTCATTACAGATGCTTATCTAAATGTCTTTCCTACAATTAAGATTCCTCATTCTCGAAAGTGAAAGCCACATATCTGAATGTAAAAACAAAATTATGAAATAATGTTTTCAGAAAATATATTTGTATTCCTGGTTGGTTCGGGGAATTGTTAATACTGGTCAAGTACCCAATGCCATCAAACATACAGATTTTGTCTTTAAAATTCTTTAACAGGATATGTTTGGAAAATATTTTCAAACCAACAATATTTTATTAGTATTCTGGTTTTGATTTAGCTCCATAGACAAATGACTGATTTATTTTCATGTACATAAATCTGTCATAATGTGAAAAAAATCTGGATATCATTTCATGTTGTTTTCAAAAATGAGAAGAGAGAAAAAAAATGTTTTTTAGGTTTTGACATCAAGATTGAATAATAAAAAACATAAAACTTTGTTTCCTAAAAAATTATAAGCAGAGATACCATATTTATGTTTCATGCCTGCTAATTTATAAAATGGCAAGCAACAATAATAGATCTTGACTAGTAGACATATAATTTGAAAACTTACTATCTTTTTCATTGACAGTATCTTCATCAGTGGTCAATACTGTTAGAAAAACAATTGACAGGAAAATTATTTTACTATAAAAATTATTTTTCAGTTCTGAATGATACTATAGATTACATGGCAGAGAAACTGCAAAGTCATTACAAAATTGAAGAGCTGTCACATGTGGCTGTGCCTATGCAGGTATGAATATTTGTATGAATTTTTTTTCTAGAAGATTCTATGTGCTGTCTTCATTATGTACTGTGATAAGAATTTTTTTTTTTTATAAATAAATTAGTATTTGATATTTTGTTGGTGATTGAATTGTATAGACTTATAATTCACTTATCACCACTACACTACAAGTACATGCATATGGCGGAATCTCTATTTAGTAACTTTATACAATTATGACCAGGGTGCAATAATGAACAGGTTTTTACTAATATCCATAATTTATCTAATTCATTCTGTTTTACTACTCAGTTAAAATGGACTTCCATGACACTGTGCAGATAAATGGAAAAAAAACTGCAGTTATTACAAAAATGTCTAAACCCAGTACAATTTTCATGAAATTCTATAAATTCAAAAGGATCTGTAGCAAATCATTACCCAATAAGCAGCAACAGTAAATCAATAAGCAGCAAAAGTAACTCAAATGCAGTTGCAGCAAGTAAAGGTTTGGACAACTTTGCTATTATTTAATAATAAATATTTATAATAACTATATGACAATGCCACTCAGGTGTTTATTTCACAATTTTTAACAAACATAGATTTGTACTTTGTAGGAACCAGTAACTGTAGCAGGTAGAATATGCTGTGATGCTAATGGTAAGATGAATGCCAAATCTGTCCTTTTAGAAGGTTCTAGAGATACTTCTATGGGGAAGTGTATACCATTAGATCTGGCAGAACTGAAACAATTTTCTTTATTTCCTGGACAGGTTAGTTTAAAATCAAAACATTTCTATTGGATAAAAAAATGGTTTAAATTGTATTGCTTATGTCTGATTTGTACATTATTCCTTTATTAAAACTGTCTAGTAATTCTTTCATGTATCCAGGATGCAAATTTTTATAATGAATTGTCATAATTTAGTTGTTCAAAATCAAATTTCTGGTACTTTTTCAAAACTATGCATTAGCACATTTTGTTATGTTGTTATTTTGTTTGAAACTTGATCAATTTGGTTTTTTGGCTTGAAATAGGGTAATTTTGAATGCACATTAACATCTCAGTAGGAATCAGATTGTCAAGATTCAGTTATGATTTACAACATTATGTAAAATACATTTTGTCTTTCAATGATATAGCGTTTGCCTATTGATTGGATCTGTTTTTCAAAAATCTTGTATAGTAAAATCTATTGCTGGAATTTTTTTATACATCTTACAACAGTATCTGTAACTAGAAATTTAGTTTCAAGAATTATGTCTGATAGTGTCTGTTGCTAGTAAAATTCTGTGTAACATTAACACCTTTTAATAAGACTCGTATACTTTATTAATCATGTGGTATTTCTACAAAAAATTATCTTTTCTTTTCTGAAATCTACTCTCTTATATAAAAGTGACTTTCAACAGTGTTATTCTGGTTGCATGAGATTCAAAATGTATTTCTTTCTGGTATATATGTTTGATACATGTATGTTATTCTATTTGTTGAAAATGTATAATTGAAAAAAAACAAAAACAAAACTTTGATATGCAAATTTCTCAATATATGTATTGATGTTTACAGTTGGTGGCCATTGATGGTATCAATAATACAGGGCAGAAGTTGGCAGTCAATAAATTATATGAGGTAAATATTAGGCCTAAATTAAAATATTGTTTGTTTGCTGTCAGCCGACCGACCCAAAAAAATTGCCACGACCCAAATAATTTTATTGCCGTTTTTAAAAGCATTTTTTTTTTTATTCCGGAATTTTGCGGTTGCGGTTTAGAATCGAGTGCTGATTTCCGGGTTACATGCAGTTTTGATTTCCGGTAGTACATTGAAATGTTTCGAAGGTATACAAGTTTAATATTAATTTACAAATAGAACAACACGACACGTAGGTCGAGGCATGGAAATCGGCATTTAAATTCAGGTACATTGGTTTTCAATAGACATTTTCTGAAAGATGGTGGAACTTCAACTATGTTTTCTACTTCTGTTGGTTGTTCAACAATGATTTCTACTTCTTCTGTTGGCTGTTCAACCGTGATTTTTACTTCTTGTGATGTAATAAGTAAATTTAGCAGTGTAAATGTTAATACTTTGAAGAATGAACTGGAATTGACCAAATATTAATATTAATCATTTAATTTTAAAACAGATATATTCTGATCAAAGTACATGAATTTTAATGGAATGGTCCTTAAGAATACTTGTATAAATGTTCATGTTTTTCTACAATGTTAATAAAAGTTATTCAATATTTAATGTGCAATTATACTAACTGGAACCCCCAGTTTCTCTGGTGCTAAGAGTGACTGGTTAATGATCCATATGCATTCAATACACCAAGCACTCACCATGCAGTTGTATTACTAAGCCAGAAAGCACACTACAGAGGGTGATTAAGGATTAAAAGGTGCATATATAATAGCAGTGAATATATCTAGCAGAACACAATAAAGAAAAAAAAGAGCAGATATACACATATAAAAGAATATATAAGAGGTGAAGGTTATAGCAAGTGACACATAAATGCATGCATATGCAGAGATAAAAGATGTACGAGGCTCCCTACATTCATACTATTATATGAACATCCAAAATATTTTTCCAGAAAAAAAATAAAATAATTTACCTACCTACCTACCCACATAAAAAATTCTGGGTAGGAGAATGGCAAACAAACAATATTTTAATTTAGGCCTTATTTCAATTTTTTTTGGAATATTAAATACATGTATACATATGGCCTGGGAACACAGTTATCGTCCTTTGATTTTTGTTGTCTACAAATAGGTTTCCTACTGTGGACAGTGCATAAGTTGCATTTTTTTTCATACCCCTTCCAAATTTATTTCTTCATGTTTTATGCCTCAAATAGCAAGTAGGGGGAGGAAATTACACTGTAAAAAAATTTGGTCATGAATTTTAAAGAAAAGTATTTGGTCCAGCTGAAAAAAGTTAAAAATTAGTATATCTGAAACTGTCAACAGAATTCAAGACCCCCTTAACATAAAATTGTCCATATTTTGAGTTAGAGCTGATGAAGTTTTCTATAATTTTGATATAATTTGTCCCAAAAGTATTACACTTTACTAAAAATATTATTGAGAAAGCACAGGTGGGATTTTTAAAATTTTTATTTATTGTCTAAAAGAAATGCACTACGAAATAACTGTTCTTGGGCCATATATATTGCAGTAAGGATTTGTCAACTAATTTTAAACATAATAAGGTTTGTCCACAAGTAAAATAATCTTTGCTGTATGAATAGTTGCCTTTTACAAAAACAAGTTTTTAAATCTTGATAGCAATATTGAAACTGAAGAAATTGAATATTTTATAAATTTGATTTGATTTCAGTCACTAACTACTAAAATGATGAATATTAAGAACAACATATTTACTTTCTGTTTAGGGTGTTGCACAAAGTCTTCCAGAAATCAAAGTCAAAACAGAACCAGGTAAGTGATTGATAAGTAAGAGGTGCTGATTCAGTTTCAAGGGAGATAATTGATAACATGATAATGATTGTCCAATGTCCTGTTGTTCCTGGTATTGTTTATGAAGACATCGCATTAACAGAATCTCAGAACTTCAAATCCTTGAAAATAATAATGGCGCAAAGTCACCCATAAATAGTGTTACAAAATAATAATGATAATTGCTGGCTATTATTGCTCTGCATTTATAATTTTGCAGGAGAGGTTGTTTCTCTTAAACATTGAGAAGTGATTTTCCCACCAAAAAGGAGGCAACAATTTGGGAAACTCACTTTCAGATACAATTTATTTAGTTTAAAATTTGCATGGTAACACATAATGTGTATGTATTTATGAATATAAATAAGTCTAAATTGTAAACAACGTTCAGACCTATGATTGCATTGGATAAAAACCGCAATTTTTATACGTGTGCATGCAAAACAAATTTCTTGGTAGAGGTGTCTAAATACAGCACAAACAACATTTTCCAAAAGACCAAAAAAGTGAAAAAGTATATTTAAACAAAACGCATTTGACTAACAGGTCCAACAAAGGATGTTCTTAAACCCTGCTGACTGCCATTGGCGATTGCCAAATAAATGCCTCACAAGTTGTAACAAAATGGATCTTAATTATTAATTTTAATACCAAACAGAAAACAATAAACTTGCGTAAAAGATGGTAAACCGCAAAGATGAGGTGCAAAATTTGTACACCATATCCGGATTTCGACAATTAATGTCTTTTCAGTGATGTTAGGAATCGTATTTATGAATATATATATATATATATATATATAAAATAACAATAAAAGAAACTTGTAAAATTGCTCAATTAAGGCCCACAATTTAAATTATTTTGGTAATTGAATAGCGAAATTCAATCAATTTTTTAGTTAAACATTACAGCTGACATTGAGTTTAATTTTTGGCTAATGTACATTATTATCACTTTTAAATGAAACCAATTTGGCTATTTTATTGCTAAAAATACCAGTTTAAAGAAAAACTTGAGGTTTCACTGAGAAAAGATTAAATTTCTTCAATCAGTTCTGTGCTTTTGACTCTGATTGATTCTGAGGTTTTGATATCAGTGGATTCAATAGATAAGGAGAAAATCAGTTTTTTCTAAAATTTCTTTATTACTTCTTAAAAAATTTCTTTATATTATGCAATTTATTATTCAAGAAGCAGGTTAACTATTTTGGATTAAGTTTGTTATTAAGCATATGAAGGAGAAATGTTAAACGGTGATGTGACAATATAACTATTACATTGGCTTACAATTACTCTAGTTGGTCTGTACTTCAGGGTTAGGGAAGGTTTAAGGATAGGGCTAGTTCGTATAGCCCTTAATGAGTTTGGTCCCCCATAGTAAATTAACATAACCTTTTGTCCACTGAAATAGTTTTCTTTGTACTTTGAGTTTACATGTGTTTAATACTTAATTTTCTTAAAAGGCTAGTTGAATAAACAATATTCTTAATATTTCTTCCCTAAAATGAAATAATAAGTAAGGCATCATTGATTGATCTAGATCAATGTTGATCCAGCGATCACAATTTCTGAAAATCTGATCTATCAGACAATATTAGGGGGAAAATGAAGGACCTGTGTAATTTGTGTGAACTGGTCATTATGATAAGGTTATTAGGAAAAATTATTTATAGTTTATTATTTGTTTTTTTTCTTTTAACATTTTAATTTTGAACTAAACAGTTCTTTTGATCTTTAATTTTTGTGAATTAGTATTAAAGATATTCAGGCTTGATAATATTCTTGTCAGATTCAAGAGAATGTAACACTTATAAAGTTTAGAATTAGTAAATCATAATAAGAAATATTTAGCCTCTGGAATATTATTTATAAATACTTTCATGTCAATCCAAGAAAGGAACTTAAAGGACTGAGGTTTATTTTTTATGCCCTTGCCGAAGCGGAGGTGGCATTAAGTGTTACCCTTGTCCGTCTATGTCTGTACATATGTAGGTCCCAAAATTAGTTTCAGTTCTCTAATTTTAGTTTGCCTCAACCAAATGTTATGAAACTTATAAGGTTTATCAATGACTAAAGTCACTATGCAATTACTTAAAATCGTGTAGTGTTTTGTTATATATAATCTAGAAAGATATCCTAGGAACATGCACCTGATTATTTTGTCTTTTTCAGGATCAGAGAAACTCAGTGTACTGATTGCAGCAGGCCCATTCTCCACATCAGACAATTTATCATACGAACCATTAAATGATCTTACCAAGTACATATCTAGAGATAAACCAGATGTCTGTATTCTTGTAAGAATTTAATTCTCAATATCAAACACATTCTGAGCCATTATCTTACTGAAAACATATCAAGATAATAACTTAGTTTCCTGGGATTTTATTTTAGAACTTTTCAAAGCTTTTAACCAATAAATGCTCTCACCAAGTTCTTATAAAGAGATATTTAAACGTTAGGTTTGATATATTACATATTCTGTGTGAGCCTTTTGATCAATAACAATTGACTTTATTAATATGGTTCTCAACATTTGTGCTTCCAATTAGAAAATGCCTCCATGTATAGATTAGAAGATATGATTATATATAAATAAGGAGATTCCGTATGATTGCCACTGAATACTAAAGAATGTAAATTACTGTGAAATTTCCAGTCTACAATAATAAAGTGTTATATTTGATATTGATTTAATAAATTTCAGCTGGGTCCATTTGTTGACATGAAAATTAGAGGATGAAGTTATGATTGCCACTGAATACTAAAGTAAGTCATGTGTTATATTTGATACTGATTTAATAAATTTCAGCTTACAAGTAACATTTCAAGTAACATTTCACAGAAATGAGGGTCATAAAGCAGGTGTATATATATATATTTATATTCATAATTACTATAAATATCAGCACAACAGTGTTAAATCTGCAAATTTGCTTCCTTTGTTCTTCCATCATATATATATATATATATATATTACTTTTTACCTCTGTAATTCAACTGTTATATATTTATTCTGACATCAATTTCCATATGCACAAAACTGGAATATAATGCATTCTTAGCGCAGCTGCTTATTTTGTAATAATGAAACCAATTTAACTTTCGTCCATCTTTGGGTGTTCAGGCCTCAATTTATTCATAAAGCTTACAAAATACACTTGAAAACTTGCACCATACTTTGTACAGTTCTTTAGTAATTTGTGACTTTTACATGTATGTGTTTTTGGTCTTTTTTGCCATTTTCAGTAAATTGATATCAACCTAATTCCCTTCGAGAAAAAGGTTTTAAACACCAAAATTAAGTCTGTTAGGATAGCATATCAAATCTTGATAATTATGAACACTGTTAATAAAAATAAAATTTTATTTATTTAAACATTTTTATTTTTTGCATGATTTTATTATTTTCAGAAAGGAAATTGTAAAATGAGTTATGACACGATTTTTAATGAGCAGTTAAAATTCATCGGAACTATAACAAAAAGGTAACTTAATGGTTAAAATGTGTATCATTTAGTTACTAGACGAGTAAATGATAAAAAGGAAAATCAGAATATTGAAAATTAATATAATTACAACTAAAAGAACTTAAGTAAAACAAAGATTTTTTTAATGATCATCACTAATATAACAGCACATGTAAACACTTACAACTGAAGCATGGACAATATAAACACCCATTCAAACCAGAATGATAACAGGTAATTTTAAAGGGCAGTTATAATGTGCTATTCAGGCTGCATCCACTGTATTACACTCAACAAAATTAATTTGCATTAAGTGGAATATATTGAAAGAGCAAAACACTTGCCAGATTTGCCTCTATTAGTGCAAAACATTCTCCAACTTTTAAATGATAAATGAATTGTCTTTTATATCAAGACTATAAAGTTTGTAATATTAACATGCTATAAGGTATTGTATGCTTTGCAGTGTTGAATGCCAAGTGATTGTTGTGCCATCATACAGAGATGTACATCATGATTATGTGTATCCTCAACCTCCATTTGATGTCAAGATACCAGATTTTAAGGTAATGTAAATGTCCAATAATGCATTCATCAGAGATAAGAAAATAAGAAAAATGAATATATTTAGTTTCTATGTAACAAATAGGCAATTTTGACCTTTGTTGTAATCATGACTGACAGTTGTTAAAATCAGCCCAAGTTATAAAGTAATTTTCTGGCTTTGTAGTTTCAAATATAGCTGATAAGTTAACATGCTTGTGTCAGAATGAAATGTATGATTAAATTTCTTCTTTAATAGTTTTGACCATCTGGATCTCAAAAACTATTGCATTGCACAAGTAGGAGAAGAAAAAAATATTTGCTACAAATAAAGTAAACATATGGCTAACAATGTGTTACTTGGATACTTGGATAACTTGCACATCTACAAATTTCAGGAGAAGATTAATTTGGCATTTACCAGCAATAATTCTTCATTTTATGAATCGTCCATGATTTTTACTACTAGTCCTGTCTGTTATGTAAGAGCCAGTAGAAGTTAGTTACCCATTTTGAGCAGGTACTCCCAAAACCTGCCTTGTCTAGACCTGAAGAAATTAGAGCAAAAACAAATAATATATCCTAATTATTAACCTATAAGATATTATGTCTTTTTAGCACATGCACATGATGTCTGACCCCTGTACAGTATCTATCAACAATATTGTATTTGGTATAACATCAACAGATATATTGATGCATCTTGGAGCTGAGGAAATATCTTGGTAAAGTAAAAAACAGCAGAAAGTCTTAATATTGAAACTTCATAAACTTTTTAATTGCACAAGTTTTCAATGGTAGAAAACAAATGACTGGTAACTCTGAATGGTAGTTTAAGGCGAAGTATACGTAATTGTGCGCTTCTGGCGGAATTTGGAATAAATAACGTGTGTCGTTAGTTACGCGAGTTATCTCCCCTACTCCAAGAAAAGAAAAATGGGCACATGAAAGAGAAATGACTTCGTGCGGTCTATCACGAATCCAAACAAGTATTCCTGTGCTATCTCAAAACTTCAAAGAATTATCAGAATGACTCCAATCAGAAATCTGAGTATCCTGTTGTGAGTTAGTCTGACTCTATTGCCACTGTTTTTGTTTAAGACGCACAGGAGCAGGTACACAATATGACTCATGTTTATTTCAACAGATTGTAAAAACGCCTATCAACAAAATTATAACCAAATAAACAAATAAACCAGTGACAATTCTGCTTCTATTCGTTTCAAATTCATTAAAATTAAAGCAGAATTGACCCCAAAATATTTTTTTGAAAAACCATAGTTCAGAGTGTAGCGAAAAATTGTAGGTAACGAATAATTGTATTGCATGTGAATTTGTGTGTTGAACTAGAAAGACGTTGGCATGTCTGTTTTTTATGCATTTGAAAATTTTAGGACATGATTTATATTTATGTAAAAAGTACAAAAGACACTAAGGGGTAATCGACTACTAGTGAAACATTTATAAGTCGAAAAAGCAAAGCCAACAGAAAAAAAAACCCCATCAGATTCCGTCCACAAAACATTACACAGAAACTAAGAATTGAGCACTATAACATTTATCTCAGTATAAGTAAAATCTATGTCATCCAAATCTCAGTTTTCAAGGTGCAGAAAATAAACAGGTGTCCTCTATTCCGTCCTCAATTTTTGGGGAAAGTAAAATCTAAATTTAGAACCGTGGTTGAAACTGAAACTACATATGTATGATAAAAAAAAAGAACCTGGTTTTTTTTAAATTCCAATTTCAAAGGGATAGCGAAATTTGTTTTCTTTTGTTGTGCTTTTGTGTATCATTCAGAAGTAGTGAATAGAATTTTGAAGTAAAACTTTTCTTCTCAAGTCTCAATTGAAGATTATGATAGAATAGAGTATAAGATAGGGGGAGGAGGTGAAGAAAATAATGTATACAATGTCGGGGCCTTTTATAGCCGACTATACAGTATGGATTTTTCTCATTGTTGAAGGCTGTATGGTTGCCTATAAAAATTGCTTACATCCACTTCATATAAGGGAGCTGGGGTGTCTAAATGTTTGACGATAGATTTTTCTTAAACTTCTGTAAAAGACCTCTGGATCAATGTTATTTCAAATTTCAATATATAAATGGGGGATCACAAACCTTGTTTTTTCATAATAATACATTGAAATTAATGATATTTTGAAGATGCACATAGACCTAGGTGAGCGACAGTTCTAGAGCCTCTAGTTTAATTGGTTCTCTTCTTGAATATGAAATATTTACTACTGGATGCAACAACAATTAATCAGATAGTCAAGTTATGAATTCTGAATATGATATACAAGGTGGAACAAGACTATTGACAGAACTGTCATCTATATTAAAAAAAAAATTGTTATTATTTATTTTTAGGAATCCTCCAACATCTACAGATAGACTTGGAAGACTTGCCCAACATTTAATCACACAACATAGGTAACAGATACAATACAGACAGTTGATATTATATACATTTAACGGATTAAATTGAATAATACTTGCAAGTTGTAGCCTTTCCCCTTTTATAATTGCATAAATATGTGTTTAGATGAAACTTATTTTACATGTTCACATGCATAACATATAAGTTTAAATATGCAATAAGACTTACTTCAAACACTGTAAATTGTCCACCAAAGAAAATGTGCTAGTCTAAAGACAGGTAAAATCCATGATTTCAGTGACTCATTCAGAATTTGTGTTTTTTAATTTTTGGTTGAATCAATTTTTTCAATATGGTCGGTAGGAAAAAGAATATGTGAATTTATGATTAGCTGATTTGTGGGGGATATTTAATGAGTATTAGATATCTAGGATTTTTTCCTATGCAGAACATTTTTTGTTGTTGACCAAAATGCTTTGATCTTCAAGTGAATTTCTCAGTATTTTTTTGATTGATTAGCTGAACAATATGACAGCTGTATAACAATGAAGGATTCATATAAAAAAATGATTTTGGAACTGTTTTGCATAGTTTACATATCAATAATGTAACATTTAATTTTTTCCTTACCAAACCCAGAACAACTTTCTCCCATTTCTTATATTGTGATATTATTCCATTGGTCATTAACAGCAGGGTAATGTTTGGGACGATGAGACTTAAAGTGGTTTTTCTTTTGGGGATATCAGTGTTAAAAGATTGCAAAAATACCTTCATACCAAGAAGATTAGGTCAGTACCTATATGATCCTGTTTGATATTTTAACAATACTTGGTATGCCAACTGTTGTGAAGAGTACATGTCTATTGAAAATTTGACATGGCTTTGACCTTATTTTCAGACTCCAGTTGTCAGGTCAAGTTTTCAGCATTGGGTCTGTTCTTCAGCAGCTGTAAATGGTATACATTCTATTTGTGAGGAGTACATGTATGTCTGAGATATGTCATACAGCTGTGACCTCTATTTCACATATACATCCATTCATGACCTGCATTTTCATTTCCATAGGTTGACCTGTCATGTAAAGTTCCTTAAAACAGACCCTATCACACCATCTCTTTACATGACAGGTCAACCTATGGAAGTGAAGGTCATGACATGCATTATATGAATGTGTATGTGAATTCATTACATACACATTAACATGTACACCCTGAAATGTTTCAATTGACCATTTCCTCAGTTGGCTACATGTAATTCATTTTCCTTGAAATTAATTTAAGAATTGCAGCAGATGAGACATCATAATGTGTAAACTCTTCTTCATTGGTTTTCTTTTCTTGACCTCTTTAAGACTATTAATTGATATGTTAATTATTTCAGCTATTACCCACTTTATCCTCCATCAGACGAAGTGAACATTGATTATGAATCCTTAGATACTTATGGAACACTACCTGTTACTCCACATGTACTTATTCTACCATCTGATCTTAAACAGTTCATCAAGGTAATCTTAATTCATACCACTTTATCCTCCCATGAAGATAACATTGATTATGAAGCTTTCGATGCTTCCTTTTGTGAGAGGGAAATCTTCCACTTTGGACTGTCACTCCTATGAGTAGCATACATGATTGTAATGATGCAGCATAGATTCCCATAGATCAATACAAGAAATCACATCTCATCTTCTTAGAAGTGCATGGCCAATCCAAACAAACCCAGGCATGAACAATGTATTGTGGTTCTTTAAAAGAATATATAACTGATTCAGATTAAAGGAAAAACATTTTACCTGTAGAGACAATTTTATACTCTTAATTGGACATTTTCACATTTTTTTCCTAAAACTAAAATGCAAAACGTGTTCACATTTACTGGGAGTTGGCAGATAATTAGAATACTTTAAGTTAAATCTTCATTTTGTAATTATTTGGCATGGCAGTATGCTACATAGATTTCCATTGAATCTAGTGAAAGATTACTTATTTATTTTTAGCTCACCTGGCCTACAAGGCCAAGTGAGCTTTTCTCATCACTTGGCGTTCGTCGTCTGTCCTCGTCATCTGTCGTCGTAAATTTTTACAAAAATCTTCTCCTCTGAAACTACTGGACCAAATTTAACCAAACTTGGCCACAATCATCATTGGGGTATCTAGTTTAAAAAATGTGTCTGATGACCCTGCCCGCCCACCAAGATGGCCGCCAAAGCATTTAAACCAAAGCATTTAGAGCAAATCTGACGGGATAAAATTGTTCATCAGGTCAAGATCTATCTGCCCTGGAATTTTCAGACAAATCAGACAACCCATTGTTGGGTTGTTGCCCATGAATTGGTAAGTTTAAGAAAATTTTGCAGTTTTTGGTTATTATCTTCAATATTATTAAAGATAGAGATAAACTGTAAACAGCAATAATGTACAGCAAAGTAAGATCTATAAATAAGTCAAGATGACCAAAATGGTCAATTGACCCCTTAAGGAGTTAATGCCCTTTATAGTCATTTTTTAACAGTTTTTTGTAAATTTTTGTAATCTTTTACAAAAATCTTCTCCTCTGAAACTACTGAGACAAATTTAACCAAACTTGACCACAATCATCATTAGGGTATTTAGTTTAAAAAATGTGTCCGATGACCCCACCTGCCAACCAACATGGCCGACATGGCTAAAAATAGAACATAGGAGTAAAATGCAGATTTTGGCTTATATCTCTTAAACTAAAGCATTTAGAGCAAATCTGACAGAGGTTAAAATGTTCATCAGGTGAAGATCTATCTGCCCTGAAATTTTCAGACAAATCAGACAACCTGTAGTTGGGTTGCTGCCCCTAAATTGATAATTTTAAGGAAATTTTGCAGTTTTGGTATTATCTTGAATATTATTATAGATAGAGATAAACTGTAAACAGCAATAATGTTCATCAAAGTAGGATCTACAAATAAGTCAAGATGACCAAAATGGTCAATTGACCCCTTAAGGAGTTGTTGCCCTTTATAGTCAATTTTTAACAAATTTTTGTAAATTTTTGTAATCTTTTACAAAAATCTTCTCCTCTGAAACTATTGAGACAAATTTAACCAAACTTGGCCACAATCATCATTAGGGTATTTAGTTTAAAAAATGTGTCCGATGACCCTGCCTACCAACCAACATGGCCAACATGGCTAAAAATTGAACATAGGGGTAAAATGCAAGTTTGTCTATTATTTTTTGAACCGTTATAGAGAAAACCTGAAAGGGGCAAAAGTGTTCAGAATAATGAGCTCTACCAATTGTCTATATATGTCAAAACTGTTAGAAAAATTCTTATAGGAGTTATTGCCCATAAATGACAAATTTTACCATTTTTTTTTCATTTTTGCCTATTACCATGAAAACTATGATATTTAGAGAGAAACATTTTTTACATTATGCCTTATATGATTTAAATTGTAATAGATAAATAAACACTTTAAATCACATAAATGATCAGCAAGGCAAGATCTATTAAAAAGTCAAATTTTGCCGATATAGTTAGTAGACTGTCACTCTTCATAGGAGTGATAGCCCTTAAATGAGGATTTTGTTTACCCTCTTTTGTGTTTTGAGCAAAAACTAAAGAAAATAGAGAGAAACTAAACAGACTAAAAGATCAGTAATACAAGATCAACAAAATAGAGATTTTTGTCATGAAGTCTATTCTCCTCTACAATGTTGGAGAGTGTCCTTTGTTTGATATGCACATAGACCAAGGTGAGCGACACAGGCTCTTTAGAGCCTCTAGTTTTGTAAAACTACAACTGAAGGAATACCTATTGAGAACTAATAACAGTGTTATTTTTTTCTTTTTAGGAATTACATGGTAGTTTGTGTATAAACCCTGGAAGAGTAGCTAAAGGACAGATAGGTGGTTCATACGCAAGGATGATGATAGATGTGAATGATGTGAAAACTCAGTCCTCAATAGTGCAACACACTGCTGCTCAAGTGTTACGTGTTTAATAAACAAATTTTGTATGCTTAATATATTATTAAACCATTTGTATTAGTTGAACCTCCTTAATATTTTCTTAAAAGACATAATATAAAAGTTTTGCACTAAAAGATAATATCATTATTATTCAATTGTTATTATACCCCAACTCTATAATGCAATCACTTTGTCTGTTCATCTAACAAATTTGTCATCACACTTTTCTAAGAAACTACTAAAAAGTTTTTCATATTTGGTCAGCAGCTTGACAATGATGAGATGTGAGAGCACTTTTAGAATCTCTCAGATACCTACTTCCTGTTTGCCAATACTTTGAATTTTTAAATATGTTGAATGAACTTAGAAATTGTCATTTATTTCTCCAATACTACTGAACAGGATGACTTCAAATTTTGTCAGCAGCTCAACAGTGAGTAGTTGAAAAGTGAGTGCACTTTTTGGATCTGTCAGACACTTCCTGATACTGTGAAATAGTTGACGGGATAAAATTTGATAAATCTATCTTGCAAGTATACTCAATATAAAAATATGGAGATGTGGTATGATTGCCAATGAGACAACTATCCACCAAAGTTCAAATGAAGTGGATGTAAGCAATTATAGGCAACCATACAGCCTTTAACAATGAGAAAAACCCATACTGTATATTTGGCTATAAAAGGCCCCGACATGAAAAGTATGAAACAATTCAATTGAGAAAACTAACTGCCTAATTTATAACAAAACATTTCACAAAAAACAAATATGACAGACATGAACCAACGACAACCACTTACTACAGGCTCCTGACTTGGGGACAGGCACATGATGTAGCGGGCTTAAACATGTTTGTTAGCTTTCACCCACCCCTACTGTGTGTTTGAAAAGGGAGATTTTATTAATGTTTTTTAAAAGCATGCTGAATTAATAGACGATTTGTAATAGCAATGTGATACATATCTATATATTTTCATTTAGATAAAAAATATTATAATTTTCATAAGTAATTTTGTCACAACTCCTTAGTATCCAAATAGTGCTGAGAAAGCATGAATAGACAGTAACAAATAAATTCTTACATATAGTTATTTTCCCTTTGATACCAAGAGATAACTGTAAAGGCTAGTGTATGGAATGATTGTGAGGTGTACATGTCTGTCAGGTAGGTTTCATTTGAAATTGACCTCATTTTCATGGTTCCTTGGTCAAAGTAAAGTTTTTGTGGTTCAGTCCGTTTCTCGATACTATAGGCAACAAGTCAACTATTTGGTCTATGGAATGATTGTAAGGTTTGCACATCTGTCTGCCAGGATTCATCTGACCTTGATTTTGGCTTTTAACTAGCTGTCAGTAACTGCGAGTACTCTCAAATCGTACTTTCTTTTTAATTTGACCTGTTGATACTATTTGTAATGCTTTTTTGTTATTTAATGTTAACATGGATCTTGTCTATATACCAGCTTTGATTATTTGGTATTTAATTTACTACAAATTTTCACTTCTTCGTACTATGAACATCAAAATTATTTCATTTTTTCTTAAATGCTGTTCTTGGACCTGTACAGGAAGTTTTATCTAGCACTAATTGTATATTTTTATTGTTGATATTCACTCCGTATGTACCAAGTGTTAGATTAGTTTTATTGATATTAAAGAAATTTCTTGGTATTCCTACACACAGAAGTATACTTAACAACAAAATTATTTTCATTTACCTGTGTATATGACACAGGTTTCTTCAAAAGTGATGATTTTCTAAAATTGTTTGAAATTTCACAGTGATATACTTTAACTTTGTTTAAACCTGTTTATTTACTTTTGACTTTAATTATTTATCCCTTGTAATTTTTATTAACTGTATTTGCATTCAGGTGTCACAGGTCAAATTTATTCGTTCATTGTGTGTTAATTTACGTTTTTTGATTGAGTTAAGCCTTCCAATTGATATTTTATAGCGTGTTTTTCTATGTTGTGATGTTATACTATTGTTTCAAAAAAGGGAGAAGGTTTGGTACCATTAAAACCTTTAATCCCGCTGCAAATGTTTGCACCTGTCCTAAGTCAGGAATCTGATTACAATAGTTGTCGTCTGTTTATGTAGTTCATACGTGCTTCTCGTTTCTATATAGATTAGACCGTTGGTTTTCCGTTTGAATGATTTTACACTAGTAATTTTTTGGGGCCCTTTATAGCTTGCTGTTCGGTGTGAGCCAATGCTCCGTGTTGAAGGCCGTACCTTGACCTATAATGGTTTACTTTTTTAAATTGTAACTTGGATGGAGAGTTGTCTCATTGGCACTAGTACTCATACCACATCTTCCTATATCTATTGACCTCATTTTCATGGTTCATTGGTCAATGTTAAGTTTTCTTGAAAAGATCGGTTTCTCTGATACTATACTATCTATATAATTGGTGTATGGAATAATTGTAAGGTATACATGTCCATCTGACAGGGCTCATCTTACCTTGACCTCATTTACATGGATCATTAATAATGGAAAATCTACTTGTAGTATTAATGAGTCAGTTGACAATTCAGCCATGTTGACTTATTTTTAGATCTTATTGTTCTAAACATTTTATCCTATTTACGATTTTGATTAGTTTCTTTAAAAAATGCAAAATTTTCTAAACATCTTATGTCAAGGGCAACAACTCCAATAAGGGGTTGGTTGACTGATTTGTAGGTCTTATTTGCTGATCAGTTTTTGTCTCACCAGAGATGAGAGTCCCAGAAGGGAGACAAAGGGATTACTATCCAGCTGCAACTGCTCCAACTGTTTTCAAAAAGCTTTATATTGCAGAATGTAGAACACCTGTATGCTTCATACCTTCAATGCAGATGCCCAATGTTAAGAAGTTTCCGTCCATCATATATCCATTGTCCTCGACCTCATTTTTGTGGTGCATTGACTGCTTGAAATGTCTTGTGAAATACTCTTATTACGAGTAATAGGATAACCATATTTGGTACATGGGATCATTGTAAGGTCTACCTGTTTGTTGGACATGGTTCACATGACCCCAACCTCATTTTATAGATCAGTGATCAAGGTTAAAGTTTTTGTGGTCAAGTTCATTCTCAAGACACTATAAGAAATAGGTCAACTATATTTGGTGTATTGAATGCTTATAAGGTGTACATGTCAGACTGGCAGGTTTCTTCCGACCTTTATCTTTTTTTCATGGTTCATTGGTCAATGTTCAGTTAATGTGGTCTGATCTGTTTCTCTGATACTATAAGCAATAGATCAGCTGTATTTGGCGTGTATGGTATGATTGTTGGTGATCATGTCGGTTTAGCAGGTTTCATCTGACCTCAACGTTTTTTCATTGTTTCATGGTTCATTGGACAATGTTAAGTTTTTCTGGTTTGGGTCTAAATCTCAGGTTCTATTGCTAATTTGGTGTATGGAATGATTGTAAATGTACATCTTGCAGGTTTCATCCGACCTTTACCTCATTTTTATGGTTCATTGGTCAATGTTCAGTTTTTGTAATAAAGTCTGTTTCTTAGTTGCAATAAGTTATGGGTGAATGCAAGTGTACACATCTCTCTGTCGGGAATCTTTTGACCTTGACCTCATGTACATGGATCATTGATAATGTTAAGTTTATGGGACACTTGTAATATAACCTTCATATTACAGACTTTCAACAGAAGTTAAATCATAAGATCAGATGTAAAGCAGGGGAGTATTTCAGCAATGTGCGCTCTTGTTTTTAGATTCTGTTTATCTGCTATAGTTTAAGCAAAAAATGGGCAAGAATTCATGCAAGTGCAATTAACAACTTCAATTATGTTTACTTATTTCAACATCTTATTTTCTGAATTTTTTTGTCATTAACACTTATACTTTCTGCAACAAAAAATGCAAAATTTCTTTTCAGGAAAACAACTACTATAAAGGGTCAATTAACAATTTCAGCCGTGATTTAACTGTTGATCTTATTGTGCTGAACATTTTGTAATGTTTACAAGGAGTAGAAATTGTCTTTCAAGGGCAATAACTCATGTCTCATTGAGTCATCTTATTATTATAATTGATGAATTATGCCATGTTGACTTATCTGTAGATCTTATTTTGCTGATCATTTTTGTTGTTTAGTATCTATCATTGTTTCTCTCCCGTGTTCTATTTTAGTAACAGCAGCCATGCTGGTTGATGGATATTATCCTCAGATACAGGTCTACAAAGGTTCAAGTTAATGCGACTACAACTTCATTGAAACTACCTTAACCAAATATGGGACAAATAGATGGATGTTTATACAAGAGTATTTATTTTACACTAGAGGCTCTAAATAGCCTGTGTCGCTCACATTGGTCTATGTGCTTATTTAACAAAGGACACTTTCTGACATTGTAGACGAGAATAGAATTCATGTCAAAATCTCTGTTTTGTTGATCAGGTCTTACTGATCATTTACCCTGTTTAGTTTCTCTCCATCTTCTTTAGTTTTTGCTCAAAACACAAAAGAGGGTAAAAAAAAATCCTCATTTAAGGGCAATCACTCCTATAAAGAGTGACAGTCTACTTACTATATCAGCAAAATTTGACTTGTTAGATCTTGCCTTGCTGATCATTTTTGTCGAAAAAGCGAGACATAGGGATCCTACATTCCGTCGGCGGCGTCCACAAATATTCACTCTGTGGTTAAAGTTTTTGAAATTTTAATTACTTTCTTAAACTAGTCTTATACCTAACTTGGACAGAAGCTTGTTTATGATCATAAGATAGTATCCAGAAGTAAATTTTGTAAAAAAAAAATTCCTGTTTTTCCGTATTTTACTTATAAATGGACTTAAGTTTTTCTGCCAGGAAACATTACATTCACTCTGTGGTTAAAGTTTTTAAAATTTTAATAACTTTCTCAAACTATCCTGGATTTCTACCAAACTTGGACAGAAGCTTGTTTATGATCATAAGATAGTATCCAGAAGTAAATTTAAAAAAAAAAAAATTCCTTTTTTTCCGTAATTTACTTATAAATGGACTTAGTTTTTCTGACAGGAAACATTACATTCACTCTGTGGTTAAAGTTTTTAAAATTTTAATAACTTTCTTAAACTATCCTAGATTTGTACCAAACATGGACAGAAGTTTGTTTATGATCAAAATTTAGTATCTAGAAGGAAATTTTTATTAAAATTTTGTACTTGTTTATCCATATTTTACTTATAAATGGACTTAGTTTTTCTTTCAATTAACATTACATACAGTCTGCAGTTAGATTTTTTAAAACATTTATTAGATTCATAAACTATCCTGGATTTTTACCAAACTTGGACAGAAGCTTCTTACAATAAAAAAATTGTATCGAGAGGAATATTTTTATTAAATTTTTTCCTCATTTCATTTTTGTTGAGCCTGCGATTAACAGCAAAAGTAGGCGAGACACTGGGCTCCGCAGAACCCTTACAAATTTTTGTGATTTAAAGTGTCTATTTATCATATATATAACGCAAAAAAATGTAAAAAGTGGTCATTAAAGGGCAATAACTCTAATAAGGAATTGTCAGACGATTTCCTCCAAATTGTCTTAATTGTAGATCTTGTCTTGCTGATCATTTTTGCTTATTTAAGTTTCTATCTATTATAATTTTAAAGATATAAGTGAAAAAAGCAAAAAAAAAATAAAAATCGTCATGAAAGGGCAATAACTTTAATAAGGAGTCACCTTACGATTTCAACTATGAGACTTATTTGTAGAACATGTCTTGCTGATCAATTTTGCAATTGAAAGTTTCTCTCCATCTATCATAGTTTTCAAGATAATGGGCAAAAACGAAAAAAAAAAGGTAAAATTTGTCATTCAAGGGCAATAACTCCTATAAGAAGTTGTATGACAGTTTTGACGTATATGGACAATTGGTAGAGCTCAACATTCTGAACATTTTTGCACTGTCAGATTTTCTCTATTTATAACGGTTTTCAAAATAATAGACAAAACTTGTATTTTACCCCTATGTTCTATTTTTAGCCATGTCGGCTATCTTGGTTGACAGGTTTTTTAAACTAGATACCCTAATGATGATTGTGGCCAAGTTTGGTTAAATTTGGCCCAGTGGTTTCAGAGAAGATTTTTATAAAAGTTAACGACGACGAGAAAAGCTCACTTAGATGAGCTAAAATGTATTTAAAAGAACAAACAAAACAATATTTCTATACCACTCAACAGTCCTCAATTTTGTGTATGGCTTTCCATAAATTTGATATTTACTCATTAGGAATTTCACATGCCACACCAGTCTGAAGTACATTTGGCTAGGGATCAATTTAAATAAAACACAATTCTCTATTGGCCAATTGTTAATAAAGTTATTATTCTCCCTATATCATGTATACTGCTAACAGAAAAACATCTCTTTCATCAATGTATGTATGATGTCTCTGTGGTGTATGCCCCGCATCTCCTTTTTTCATATTTTTTTTGTTTCCATTAGTATGAATCACACCACCCTTGTGGTCTCGTTTGAAGTATTGGAGGTCAAGGGTTTCATTCCCTGCAAACGTCAAACCAAGGACTTGAAAAGTAGTTTTTGCTGTTTCGCCGCTGAGCACATGGCATTTAGGAGTAAAACAAAATAATGTGCCAGGGTAGGGGAACAAGTCTTCCTGTGGACTGTTATGGAAGTTCTACAGATATCCATCAGCATCATTAATGAGTTAGGTAGCTGTTAAGAAGATGGTCTGTAAAGCTTTAACAAATTGACCAAAGTAACAAAAATCTGAATTTCGATTTGCAACAGTTTATCCATCATTTCTTTATTTACATGCACTTGAGTTACAATTTATGACTAAAATCAGCAAAGACCCATCGAAACAACATCTGATACAAAATTTAATAATACTTTTAGATATTTGGATGATATATTGGCTCTCAATAATGACGACTTCAGTATGTATACTAAAGAAATTTATCCTGTTGAACTTACTTTAAATAAAGCTAATACTAACAATGACCACTGCCCTTTCCTCGATCTTGATATCTATATCATTAACGGAAAGCTTAATACAAGAATTTATGATAAAAGAGATGATTTTCATTTCCTATCGTTAATTATCCATTTTAGATGGTGACGTTCCCTTGTCACCATCTTACGGTGTTTATATATCTCAACTTATACGATTCGCTCGTGTATGTAACAACGTTTCAGATTTTAACAAAAGAAATTTATGTATTACAGAAAATTATTACACCAGGGTTTTCGATATCACAAACTAGTCAAAACATTTACTAAATTTTATCATCGGTATAAGGACATCATTCGTAAATATAGCTCAACATGCAGACTTCTTTTACGTTCAGGTATTTCACATCCAATCTTTTATGGTAATATTCTTTATAAAGCACTAAAATGTCAGTATTCACCTCAGAAGCTAACAAAACCTTTAAATAGACTTATTAAGAAGGGATATAGTTACGATACTGTTGTCAGGTCATTAAAGATTAATAAAATTGAGAATGGAAATGGGAATGTGCCAAAGAGACAACAACCCGACCACAGAACAGACAACAACAGAAGGTCACCAATAGGTCTTCAATGCATATTTTGGCTTTAATATTGATTCACTTATAGGGTCTTTGCATCGGAACTAAACACATTTATTTAAAACCAGTTGTTGGCATGACACGGGTTATGCTCTTCTCATATATTTTATGATGGTATGATACTAAACCCCTAACGGAGGATTGTGCCTGATATTCATATGATGAAGACATAATCTTTCAATCAGTTTAATTGAGGTCTGGAGCTGGCATGTCAGTTAACTGCTAGTAGTCTGTTGTTATTTATGTATTATTGTCATTTTGTTTATTTTCTTTTGTTACATCTTCTGACATCGGACTCAGACTTCTCTTTAACTGACTTTTAATGTGCGTATTGTTATGCGTTTACTTTTCTACATTGGCTAGAGGTATAGGGGGAGGGTTGAGATCTCATAAACATGTTTAACCCGCGCATTTTTGCACCTGTCCCAAGTCAGGAGCCTCTGGCCTTTGTTAGTCTTGTATCATTTTACTTTTAGTTTCTTGTGTATAATTTGGAGTTTAGTATGACGTCCATTATCACTGAACTAGTATATAGATTTGTTTAGGGCCAGCTTAAGGGCGCCTCTGGGTGCGGAATTTCGCTGCATTGAAGACCTATTGGTGACCTTCTGTTGTTGTCTGTTCTGTGGTCAGGTTGTTGTCTCTTTGACACATTCCATTTCCATTCTCAATTTTACATTTAATTAATCAAAGGTTTTGTATATTTTAGCACGGCAACAGTTTAAAATACTTAATAGTGATCATGTGACTGAAAACTTGATACAGATTTCCCTTCTAGTTTGTTAACATTTAAAAATCCACAAATAACTAAATGTACCAATATGTTATTTTCACATCAACACACAATCTGAACTTCTGGAATATTCTTCTTCTTCTTCATCATAGTCATTATCCCAGTCATATTCATCATCAACATCATCATCAGAGTCCCGATAGCTGGCATCAGAATGTTCACTTTCTGCATACGTAACACCAGAATCCTTTGGACTATAATAACAATGTGGACAGTTTGGATGACATGCAACAAGTTCAGAGTCTACTGTGGACACACATACACCACTATTGTAAAGACTAGTTGTCACTGGAATGTCCTCTAGCTCAACCCAAATCTTCTGCTTACAAATATACTTGTACGATTTCTTAGACTTGTCACCTCCAAAAACATATAAGTTATCATTACAGAAGGTATACATTGCACTTTTTGACAACTCGATAGGTGGAGTTGTGATCTTAGGGTAGCAAAACCATGTATTGCTATTTGGGCTAAATTTCCTCATCATTCTCCGTTTAAGATCTAGCTGAATGATATCTGCTTTGTACATCAAGATCTTTGTAAATGAAATAGTTGAACTGCATGACTTTGCACGGGTAGGTTCAGACAAGGCATGTGTATCTAAGTTGTAATATTTGATGGAGAAAGTTTTTTTGTGAAACCATTCACATACTATTCCAATCCTTTCAGAATCTAAGTTGCTACAATAGAAATTATCTTTTTCATTACAATCAAACAAAACCTTTGTTTCTATAGAACCCTCATCCTTGACTTCCAGCAGTTTACAGCTTTCTTCTGTAGTGCTAAACTGTTTAAATCCTCTTCCTAACAGAAATATTCTTTTACCACAAAGAATAAAATCATGAAGATAAAATCCTATTAAATGTCGGTCTTTCTCTATTTTAATTGTTTTCCAGATTTTACTTGCTATTTCAAAGACATGCATATCATAACGGTTAAAGCAACTAAATTCTGATCTAACTGGACCTAGGTTTATTACATGTATTTTTCTGTCATCACTGACTCTTATAGCTGGACGTTCTAACGGTAATGGCATATTCCAAAGATTTGTCCATTTCTGCTCATCAAGATTAAAAGCATACATCTTTTTACTATTAGATCTAATGAGAGTTTCTCTAGGCTGGCCATAATTGATTTTATCAATGAAAACCCCACCTCCCAATATAACTATGTCACTGGTTTGTATTTGAGGATTGACTCCATTTTTCCTATGCTCTAGTATAGCATTGATATCATTAGTTGGAAGAAGTCCATCTAATTCATTATCTGTCAAAACATCATTTAAACTTTCATTTGATACATTTTCAAATTTTAAAGCCAAGAACAACTGAGCTGCATCTTTTCGTCTGTTATTTATATCAAACTTCAGCCAACATAGTAAAAACTGGAGAAAGGAATCTTGTGAAACGTAGCTCAATGTTTCATCACTCACCAATGATAGAACAGATTCATGTGTTAGGGTTAGAATGTCTTCACCTTGAAAAACTTGTTTCAAATGACCTTTCATATATCTCAATGCTTCATCATGAATAGCTAAATCATATAGAGATGAAATTAGACAGATCTTGACACAAGATTTAGTGTCCAATGGTTGCGAGTTAAGGAATTCATTGCATAAATTTTTAAGGTCAAAACACTGCAAATAATCAGCAACTTCCAGAATATCTTCCAAATTAGACATTGACATCTCTATATTTCCAAGGTATAAATATTGCAAAACATTTTCTACTGCATATGTCTTTCCTATATGGATGGTGACTTTTCCTGTAAAACAAGTAAATACTCATAATATATCTCTTTTGAAGACAGAATAAGGAGAAAACAAGATAACTAAATAATCAGGGGATTATAATGAGTCTCCAAAACAATGATCATATAGGTCTTTTCCAAATATAGTTGGTAGCAAGGTACCTTGTTTACCATTCAGGGGTGTGGAAATATTTGATGTGAACACACGTGGTGGTATAAGCATTGTGTACAAGTTCCTTAACATTTGCAAACTAAAATAAGAAAACATAAACCAATTTTCGAGACATACACAAGGACAAGGGTTAAACTTAATGCTAGATAAAAACAAGAATGTGTGAACATAGGACACCATGATCCACTCAAACTATCACATTTCAATGTTCAGTGAAATGTGAAATCTTAATTTAAATCTTAGCATATACAGTAGACTCTGGCAAATCGGATACCCAAAATGTCAGCAAAAAATATCCAATTACCCGATATATTCAATTAGACAATAAATGTATATTCATTGAATATTCTGCAATAATGAGTAGACTTAATCCTGAGATGTTAATCATGTTACTAGCCCTGACCACTGCTATATATATAAAAGGGTTGGAGTGATTTTTATCAGATACATCACCACAATGTTTGTGTAAAAAAAATATCAGCTGGTTATGTAATGCTCATATTTGTTTTCAGTTTTTAAATCCTATATTTATTAAAATAAATCAAATGTCCTGAAATATTTATGTGAATAAATATCTACCATCCATAGTTTGTGTCTTTATTTGTTTTATAAACGAAGTAATATCCATATTTACATTTATCTAGATCACAGCTTGTTCTGTGTACAATCTCTAAACTGAAATCATATTTGTTATATATTTTATTTCTTTAAATAATCAAATTTATTTAAACATCAAGGAAGATAATCATGATTGATCAAATATTATTATACCAAGTTTAAGTTTTCTGAAGACTGTTAATGTTTAGGTCATGGTTCTCGAGGCTTCTTCACATTATGTAAACAAAACAAAATGGCGACCATGACATGTGGTCATGCACATGTTACAAAATTATATCTGACGAAAGTCAGATTTCTCTTGTCAAAAGGGATTTATATGTATATTGCAATAAATTATTCAGAACAGGTACATCCAGTTTAAATTATATTTCTGATTTTGTGAGCACTTAAAGAGTTTTATCCAAATTCTCCCAGCATACTGCTCTTGTATATATTTTATAAATAAATCAGTCAAACCATTTGAATTTTAAGGGAATCTAATATACATTACAAAGGAAGAAAATGAATAAAGATAACAATTTATCAAGAAATAGTTCCATTTATTTAGTAAAAATTAATTTTCTTGTCTGGAAGATTGTAATTGCGTAACTTCCGGGTCCATTTCCTGTAAAAAAAACATTGAAAATACCCGATTGTGCATGGTTTTGACAAAATTTTCCAGAATATTCTTTATCCAATATTTGATTACACAATAAAATTAACATTAAACATATAGGGAAGTGTTTTGAAATAATATTACAATAGCAGATATATTCGTTTAGCCAATATCCGATTAGGTGGAGTCTACTGTATATATCAAACAATTCTTTTCATATTGAACGTGTGTACTAAATTTAAAGTTGATGAGAATCATCAGTAAAGGGCGGTTAATTCTATAACAATTCAACTGATGATTTCCGCAATGTTGACTTCTTTGTAAATCTTGTCTTGCTGATCATCGTTGCTGTTTAAAGTTTCAATCTAGGCCTAAATTAAAATATTGTTTGTTTGCCCTTTACCGACCGACCCTATGAATTCGTTCCGACTGAAAATCTTTTATTTGTATTTCCCGGCAATATTTTATTTTATTTTATTTTTTCTCTCCTACCGAAAATCTTATATTTGTATGTACCGCTCAAAACTTTTTTTACCGGAATCCTCGGTTTTTATCCTCCCCGTATAGGGTTTAGTCCGTTTGGTATCACATGAGCGTTTGACATGAACACGTGCATTTAAAGATTCAAAGCATTGGTTTGAAATCGATGTCGAAAGTTTTGAAATCATGACGAACGTTGCCCTGTGTGTCTTTATACTTGAAGAGCAGGGTTCATTAAAAATAAGTTCGTCCAAAACAAAATTATCAACGTGTGTACAAAATATTTGGTACACGGACGTTGTATCCTATGTAGGGAGGGCCTTTGGTGATCCGTAGATCAGGATGATTATGTTAACGATGCCTTCGACCAGCTTTGACATATTATTTATATCTGACATGAACCAAAGGCCTGTAAAGGGGAGAATAATTGGCAGTAAAATCGCCAAGTTTTTCCATACAGACCAATTATAAATGCAATGTAAAATACGTGACAAGTGAGTTTCAAGTCTTGTAGCATTTTTATAGGAAACACCGCACACAGGAAAATTTACACTCGAGGGTTGAAAGTCAAATAAGACAAATGCTTAGTTTTAGCTCTTCTAACTGGGTGCAAGACGATGATGGTGGGAAATGGACTGCCGGGCAGTGGCTTTATATCCAGTCAAATTTTCTTTTTATTTTAAGTTTTGGTAATTTAAGTTCAAATTTTGATAAAATTGTTAGTATGTGAATAAAACATGCTATAGGTTGCACATTGTAAATACAGCTGATTCACAAACCATGCTTGGGAGAGATAGATAGTTAATATTTTTGACATACTGCTTCCCAGATCTCTATGTTTCATCTCGTAGAGACATGATTTGGGAATGGTTACCATATATATACAGTCAAATTGAAATATGTGGAAAACCTAAGGGAGAGGTAAGGGTACGTAGTACAGAATTTTAGTGCAAGTTAAAACTCTTAAAAGTTCCAGGCATATAAACATTGAAAATATGCCACATAGTCCTATATTTTTATATTTGAAGAAAAAAGGTAGTAGTGCATATGAATTAACTTCACATTCTATATTTTTTTCAAAACTTCCTGGGACTATTATACTAATAGTCCCAGAAACTTCATAGTAAAAGAATACTTAAACAAAAGCAATACAGACAACAATGATATCATGCAGATTTTGTATCTATAAAATAAAATATTATACCTACCCGCCTACCCATGACAAAAAATGTACTGAGCCAAATTATTTTTTGGGAAAGAAAAAGAAAATATTTTACCTACCTACCTACCCTGTTTCAAAAAATACGGTCGGAAAAGGGCAAACAAACAATATTTTAATTTAAGCCCTACCTATTAGTTTTTCATGCAAAAACACAAAATATTGGTAAAAATTGTCATTTAAGTGCAATTACTACTAAAAGGAATTGTTTGACGATTTTGGCCATGTGACTTATTTGTAAAACTCTTCTTGCTATTTAAAGTTTCTGTAACAGTTTTCCAGACAATAGGTAGAAACACAAAAAATTGGTAAAAAATCATCATTAACAGGTAATAACTCCAATAAGGAGTCCACTGATGATTTCTACTTTGCTGACTTTTTGGTAGATCCTGTCTTGGTGATAATTTTTGCTTTAAAAGTTGCTCTCTATATTTTATTGTTTTCAAGATAATTGACAAGAAGACTGCTATGCCGTAGCAAAATGTCCCCTGCCCTGTACAAATGAGGAATTAAATTGTGTGTCATAATGAGTCATTGTGGTACGAGTCAAAATATGGTTCAAGTCCCATAACTACTGTTGTAAACATTAATGATGGTCAAATCAAAATGACGGTATAATGTGTCAACTTCTCTTGATTGCAAACAATCCTTCCAAGTATAAGAGCTTTCTGTCCAAAGTTCACAAGGTGACACTATAACAATACTTCAAAAATAGTCAAAATCTCACAGTTCACATAAAATGGTCGGATCAAAATTACAGTATATATGGTCAACTATAGAGAAAAGTTGTGTTCACAAGGTGTAATCGTCACAATACTCTGAAAAATAGTCAAAGTCCCTTAACTCCTGTGAAAATGTTCAGATCAAAATGACAGTATAATATGGTCAACTCGCATGATGGCAAAAAATACTACCAAGTATGGAAGCATTCTGTCAAATGGTCTCAAAGAGGAGTTGCGTTCACAAAGCGTTATTGTCTAAACACTCCAAAAAATTGTCAAAGTCCCATACCTTCCATAAAAATGGTCAATCGAAATGAGAGTTTGATATGCTCAACTACACATGATGGCAAATAATCCTATTCAGGCCAAAAAAAATGTATGTCTGTTTGATGTTACATCAGAAAAAAGTTTGAGTTGTGCGGTCCTTCTTGCTGTCGTCAGAGGTGTCCATGGGTTGATTTTACCTGTATTTCTAATGATTGGATTATTTCCCATGGTTATTGGTTGGAAAAAAAATGGCGGCAAAGTTTTTATTTCATCACAAGAGTCAAGAGTAACCTTAAAACAGCTGTCATATTCACGATTGTGAACATTTGGAAGTATCAGGCAATTAATTAAATTTTCTGGCAACTCTTAACTTCGCTTTTGACATGAGTTCAGTTAATTTTCACTTTACGAGGAAACAAAATGACTTAGGGTAGGCACTCAAACTAGTGTTGGTCAGGTAACCTTAAAATGACATATTTTTTATGGGACTACGTATGAGCTTTCAAAAAAAAAGTCCAACAGATTTACTAAAAACAAATAGTGAAAGTCCAATAAAGTTGTCAGAACAAACTGATGATATAGCACAGTAAAGAGAATATGACGAAGAATAATCCTACGAAGTTTGAAAGCTTTATGTAAAATGGTCTCTGTATTTATGTGTTTCAAACAGACAGAGACCATTACCATAACTCTGGAATAAAAAATTGGGAAATTTTCAAAATCAAAAGATACCTTCCTCTTACCAATTCCAACAATTGTTTTAAGTTTCAACTAAATCTATCCAAACATGCTCAAGTTAGTGTACAACATATGAAAAAAATAACTAATCTGACAAAGTACTGCAACTCTGGAATGACAAACCAGAAAAATTTCAAAATCAACAGGGAGTTAGTTTCCTTTAATAAAGCCCTTTACCAATAACAGCATAAAGTTTTGAGTAAATCAATTTGAGAATACTCTAGTAAGGGTGTGATTTGTGAAAAATTGCCTGACAGTTAAGTCTTGTTACTCTACAATGACAAATTAATAAATTCTCATCCCTAAAATGTAGGAACGTTATGTCTTGCTTTTACAACAAAATGTAACAGGCTCAACAAAATGACAGGTATGTACTGGTTAAGATTTATTACCTTTTAGACTTAACGTTTTTTTTTTTTTTTTAATTTGCCAGCCAACTGATAATTTTACACACAGATGTTAAGACAAACAGATGGACTGACAGATAGGACAATACACACTTATTAGCAAGGCCCTCACAACAATTATAATACGCACATACCTGATGTTTTCTCTGCTAAACCACTGTTGTACATTGACTCAAAATAAGGACAGGTCATCAACACACACCAGTGGGCTTTCAGTTCCTGAAAATGTATTTGTATCCAAATATAATGCACAGTAGGCATTTCAATTAATCAAACATACTCATGTGTCCATATAAAAAGGGGACATCAAATTTATCAGAATATTTTCCATGGATAAAAGAACGAAATATTTAGAAAAATTTTAAGTAAAAAACAGCCAAATTTGCTCCAGTGTTGTTTGTGCCTCTTTCTATTTAGAGGAGTTAGGATGTTGGTGGTTGGTATGGTTTGTTGTAATGACTTTTTTTTCCTTTTATCCCTTTTGTGTAATATTAATCAACAGCTGTACCAGGAGCACAAGATTACCTCTGTCAGATGCAATTGAAATAGTTGCAAGAATATAAAGAAATATTGTAGAAGCATTAAGACAGATGCCAGACAAAATAGCTCTGAGGAATAACTTGCAGGAGGATGTTCTTATGAATAGTTTTTAGGTTTCAAAACGGGAACAACCTATTTGTCTCTGCTAGAATAAAATCAGATGAAAAGCAATTGAACACTATCATTCAATATACTGTTTGCATTATTTTTTGTCCAAACCTTTCCTTCAATTATGATAGTAACATCACAGAGATCAGGTTGCTCCTCTCTTTGCTTGTTTAATGTCTTGGTTAAGTTGGTGGCATGTTTATACATGTACTGATTCCCCATCAATCTGCAATTCTTTGTAAAATCCATTGTTCTAAAAGAGAAACAATTATATTTAAGTTGAGATAAGGCATATGTAGTTTCAATTACATCCATAACATGGTTGGATGCTTCCAATTATATTGAAAGGCAACAATATATCATCTTTTGTGGGGGTATGTTTTTTTTACATAGATTGTTTGGTTCTAAGTTTCTTGAAGAAAAAAATTCTAAATTATGATATAAACCAAATGGCTAACTGATAACTAGTGTGCTCACAGTTTGGTTGATGAAATGCAACCATATAGCTGATACAGGCAGAAACCCAGTTGAAATTAAACAAAAGAAATGGAACTCTTCGTTGGAGAAGGTAAAAAATGCCAAGTTGGTAAATTTGAATTGTTTACATCTGTTTCTATGGACTTAAAAAGTTTAATGAATGAACATAATTTAGGATTTTATGCATCTTATATATGTATTTTTACTTGAATTATGGTATAGAGCTTCGAGATATACATGATATATATGTAAACTTTAAAATTATAAACACATTTTCACAAAACAGTCGATTGGGGTAGGTGCAAATACATCTGGATCTTTTTTGTGCATAAGCATAAATTCCGCCGAAAAAAATTCCAAAGAAAGATAATAGATTGATCTTTTTAAAGCATTCGTTTGCATCTCTGCCCAAGGCGACAGTTTTATTGGAAAAAACCCAAAATGTGCAATAATTTCATCGAAAAGAGAAAGTCTAGTACACCTTTTTATGTTCAGGCGTGTTTGAGTTGACTATTCTGTCTTGAAAACATATAAAAGAAAAATATTTGACACATCATCTCGCTTCAGATTCTATTATTTTTTATATTTTTAGGATATAGGTTGATATAATAACATTAAAACTTACAGTACTAAGAAATGAAATATACGGGTCAAGTGAAATATCTTTCTAATGAGTCATAACAACAGAGTAAGTGTGTTTGAATTACAAATTTTTACTAAAAATACTTGATGACAGACTTTACAAGTGATTCTTAAAAATGCATAACTCAAAAATCTAGAGTAATTAGTCCTCAACCTTTAAAAATTTTTAGTCTGCCCTTCCACGAAATATTTAATTAGAATTTTTAAAAATATTTATGAACTTTCGAAAATTCCCCCCGACAACCGACCAGACAATAGTTTCAAGTTGACCAAATGCATAAAAGTACATTAAATGATGCTCAATAGAAAGAAGATACATTTGTCTTTTAAGATACAACTGGCATATAAGAATCGTAATGATGCTATGTGATCAAACTGATCGGTTTTCAAGAGCTAAATTGACAGCGCATCATCACTACAATGGCTTCCATTTTTACGATTACAAAAATTGGGTGGCGTAATGGGGAGATAATTTTGACGAAGTAGAATCCTGACTATGATATACAAATGTTCATGACAGTTCTACACTCATAAATATTTGAACAAAGGTTGCAAGAACTTCATGATGAGAATGATTGGAAAAAAAAAAAAAAAAAAATCCCAACCTAAATGTGGGTAAACATTGCCAATTCAGGGCGAACTCAGAAATATCCTTAGGCAGGGACAAAACTTAAAGGGAGCCCAGTCACCCATGGCTCCTAGATTTTGAGCTGGGCCCCTAAACTTTCAGGTAAATTTCAGTTGAACATATAGAAACTAATTATGAAATATCTGGTCTGGGCTCCCAACTTGAAATTCCCAAGATTAGTCCCTGTTAGGCAAAAACAAATGTCAAATTTAACTGTACCCAACTGCCCCCTTAAGTTTCGAGTGCCAACCTTAACTTTTTCACTGAAAATTGGGCAAATTATATTTTCACCGGTATTATTCTTGACAGTGATGTTCTTTTTGTTCAACTGCTAGCTTGGTGCCAAAAATTGTCAACAAATATTGTGTTAAACCAAGCTAAAACATATCTGACTGACAAAAACAACTTCAGCAATGGCAGCCTAACCGGAAATATAAGAAAATGCAATACCAGATCTGATTCTGAACTGGATATGGCTATATTCGGGGTTGCCAATCAAATTAATTTTTAGGCAGTTAAGCTGCCTTATGCGAGCACCCTAGATTTGTGTTCTACCCAATAAATGCTGAAATATGTGCCATTGTTATTATCTGGCTGGCTATTATGTTATATATAACTAATTGGACATTTTTTTAATACTTTTATTTCTGGAATACAAAAAATATGACCAGAAAAACCTTAAATGATCGTCGAACTACCCAAAACTTTTGAAGTTGCACATAGGAAGTAGTGCTCAATAGAAATCCGTACGTAGTTTATTATCCCCTGTGCTTTTGGCTACGATGTCAAAGAACAATTGTATGAAATATTTCATCGCCGAAAATCGGTAATTACAAGTCATTTATATTTCACAAATGGCAAAATGCGCAGGAATATTGTTCATGTACCATAGTTTGTTTAATTTTCCATTGAAAAGGTGTGAGGGTATCTACACATACACCACAGTTCCATATCAACCCTCTGATTGGTTTACCAGAAGATTGAAAATGGTCATGTGGCGTATGTTAGATACCTCACACTTTTAGCCAGAACCTACAATGTAACATTTTCTTTCCTGTAATATTTTTCAACTCTAAATTTTTGCTAAAACTATAGTGTTGGGTAGTTGTCTCATTGGCAAATACCCCACATCCTTTCTTTTTCTTAAAATAAATACAACAATGAATTTTAATAACTGTATTCTTTTTTAAAAATGTGAAACTAGAAGCCACATATATAAATCCTCTGATCCTCGAGAATGGCACACTGGTAATTTCACTACAAAAAAAAAAAATGCATAAAATTCCATTATGCAAACATTTCACTACAAAAAAGGATGGAATTCCAAAATGCATATATATTCCTTTGAATAAAAGACACCACATAATCCACAAATTATGAAATACTGAAATAATCACAAATATATTTTAACTTCCACTATTAAAATTGAACACACATCCAGTGAACAAACTTCCAACGCCTCCTGCAGCACTTTTTGATGGTTCACGATTTTCTGTGCGATTCTGAATTTCTGTGCTGTCTTCATGTTTAATTTTCTTGCAAATGCTTTCGCTCGGTTTAAGGATATTTGAGATATCCTTTAACATCTCATTGGAAGCCCTTTTATATTTTCTAACTCTCCACTGACCTATGGCCTGTTCTGTTCATGATTTCTTGTTCTGGGACTCCTGCCTGGTATAATGTCGTGGCACATGTCCTTTTACCAGAGTGGTTAGTGAAATACCCATCTATTCCGGCTTCTTTAGACAATTTGTTGACCCCTATGGATTGTTCACCAAACTTAATACTTCCTTTATCTAGCGGTCTCCTGTAAAAGGCTGTTCCATTTAAATCACGTACAATATTCAAATATTGTTCATATATCTTAAAAAGTACTGGATTTTGTAGATAGTGTTTTTAAGTTTTTGGCACTTAAGTACCGCTGATTGAGTCCACCTGAAAAAATGAAGTATTGACATTGAGTGACATTTAAATCATACACTGAACAAAACTAATTAATGAAATATGAAACAGTTTTATATTGCCTGGATTGGGTAAAATGTAATAAGCATACATGCTACGCAAGATATAATATACCCGTTTTTACAATGAATTTGCATAAATGAAGCACCTGTTGTAGCGCGGACCTCAACGAAGACACCCGGATTTTCTGAAAATCATCAGTCAAGTATTGTGACCAAATTACACAAAAGAACGAATTAAAATACACAAGAAAGGAAAATACTAAATAAATGTAAGAAAAATTAAACTGACCTTTGTACGTTTTGTTGGCTCTGCCCTTGAATAATATATAGCTTTCCGTCTGATCCTTTCCCAGTTCGAACTGGTCCACGGACAGATTTCCATGCTCATCTACACCTCTGAGTCCAAAAAGTTTACTGTTATAGAAAAACATGGTATTCATTATAGCTTTAGAATTGATACTCCCAAGCAAACCCTTTTCCCAGAGAGTGCTTTCTGTTTCCTCGCTTATCGCCTCTGCCTGTTTAGTAGTGGTGCCTATACCCTGTTTTGTGAGTTCGGTCATGCGTGCGCTTAAAGAACGTCTGAAATCATAAAATACACAGTCTTTTTCGTCCAAAAAGTTCATATGCACACCATTCTCTCGGTGAAATCTCAGTATACCAACACATAAAAGATATAATGCCTTAGGGGATACGGCTTGCCATCTTTTCTTCTGGTCTCTATTACAAACTTGCTAAGCCACTGATTTACATCAAAGGCGGTAAACTGTAAAAGTTCTGGAATGGCACAATAATTATTTTCATTCGCGCAACTCTCCAGTCGTTAAATGTGGCGACACTCCAAGTAGTATTTTTCCGTGTATTTCTGTTTTCAGTTGACTTAACTTACTTATCAATATCAAGATCTTCTACAAAAGAATAGCGTGAATTCTCGTTACAATTCACAGTAACAGCCTTTTCCAATTCTTCAATAATATTATCCGCCGTAAGGGGAACTTGTGTAAGTTCAAAATCTGGCAAGTCATCCATTTCAAAATCCACTTCATATTGGTCCAAAGCCTGAGGAAGAGTTAAATCCTCCAGCTTTCTCGTGGAATTTAGTCCCTCCTGTGGTGTATCTACACATACCCAACACTTTTTAATATGGTAACTATAACATGTACAACAAATCTTTATGATAGAGGAAATAAAGTTATAAGTGGGCGGTAATTTTTAACTTATCTTGCCAAATAAGGTTGTTGTTATTTTATGAATGAAACAAGGTCATAAAACAGATGCGGAAATTGACGTTGATGGGATGTTTTAAGTAATGTGGACAACTCGTCCCCGAGACAAGTCGGACCGAATCCACTCAAACCGTCTAAGAAGACAACTTTGACCGTTTGTCAGATTTACTTAGGGTTTCATAAAATATTAGACTAACATGTCTAGCGGAGCCATTAATCTTTTGTTTGTGCATTTGGGTCTATTTAGGGGTATTTGGAGGGGCCTGAAGAAGGGAGGGGTTTACTATAGAACCCTATGGGATTTTATTTTTTAAAATTTTCAAATGACTATTTCTCGACAACAGTAAGTGATAGACATATGCAGTCTTCAGTAATGAGAACAGGCCAATAAAAAAAATCAACCAAAATATAGGGTGAGTCCCTGGGGGTCATCCCAACCCCCTTCAATTTGAAAATGTACTTTTATCTTGTAGACCGTTGCGATCCCCACCCCTAAACAATATATATACTTGTATGGGACAATAAAAGAAATCAAATGAAAATAATTTGGGGGAGTCCCCGGTGTTGTCCCACCCCCTCCTGTTTGAGAACTTGGAAATGGTCGAGATCCCCAGCCCTAAACCATATATATATATATTCATGTATGGGACAATATAACAAATCAAATGAAATATATGGGGAGTCCCTGGGGTCACCCCAACCCCTCCTGTTTGAGAACTTGGAAATGGTTGAGATACCCAACCCTAAACCATATACATTCATGTATAATGTAATATCTTTGATTATTCCGGGAACGTCACGCAAACCTTCGGGACATTAACTTATTACGTTACGTCGCTACGGCGATACCAATTGTACATTTCTTAGTCATTATTAAATTACTATCTGAACTATCAAGTCTTGCTCCGATCTTTCAATGGCGACGAGGAAGACTTGTAACGTTCCCGGAATATTCGAATGTAATATCTTAGAATATAATATCTTAGAATATTCCGGGAACGTTACGCACAAACCTTCGGGACATTAACTTATTACGTTACATCGCTACGGCGATACCAATTGTATATTTCTTAGTCATTATTAAAATACTATCTGAATAATCAAGTCTTGCTCTGATCTTTCAATGGCGACGAGGATTAAAAACAAAGAAATTAGCAGAGATTAGCAGCGTAAACAAAGAAGAAAGTTAACGGAACAGAGTATTAAAAGAAGATCACGCTAAAAAAAGAGAATTAAAAGGAAGATAAGGCTAAAACAGAGATTATGGACCGAGGAGAGCACAGAGGATAACGATAGTGAAGAAAACAACAGAAGAGGCATATGAAACAGATTCAAATACAGACATATCAGACTATGAAGAAGATAGAGATTATTTTGGACAAACTATCAAGCATATAAGGAAAATACGAGGAGTAAAGACCATACAAGGAATAAGAGACATTGAAAAAACAGTGACGGTAAGAATTGATGACTTAGATGTGAAGGTGGAACCTGATAGTGGAGCAGATGTGAATGTGATGGATGAAAATCAATTTTTAACATTTCAGAAAAAAACATACGGCAATCCAGTTTTAGAAAAGAGTAAAATCAAATTGAGTACTTTGCAAAATTCATTACCAATAAAGGGAGAATTTACAACTGTAATAAGAAATGAAACATGTGGCACAGAAACAAAATTTATTGTTGTGAAAGGAAAAATCAATTCTCCACCTTTAATAAGTAAATCAACTTTGATTAAGCTAGGGATGTTACAGATTACAGGCCTCTACATTATCATTTTTTCTAACTTGTCCCTTCAGACAAGTTGCAAGAAAATCAACTTGTCCGAACTCTTAACTCACTTGTCCGAATTTATAATTGAAAATCTTACATATTGATGATATGCACTAATAACACTTGAGCTTTGATTGTACCTAATGATGGGAGCATTTTGTTATGCCATATGAATTTGTTTGTAACTAATTTTAAAAGAATACCACATCAAAATTCATTTTATTATTTCAGACTGAAAGATTATTTGCAAGACAGAGTTCTCTGACTCAATGTCACTATCATGTGTCGATCATTAAATCATCATGACATCACTTCCCAAATCACTAGGTTCTCCTAAGGCTATGACTTATTCATTCTGTAGTAGTGGTATGGGTTAAACCAAGGATGTAAACACACCTTGCCACCTTGTATATAATTCAACCTTTTTTGGGCTGTTTAATTTATTGATGGTGGCAAAACAAGCTTTTATGATTTTATTTTGAATTTTACATACATTGATACATGATCATGAAGTACATAAAACATTTCACTGAGAAAATCTGCCTTTTTAGATTTTATTTAATTTTTACATCTTAACTTATTATTTTAATACATAGATCTTATTAAATATAAACTGTTATCACAGAGATATGTCTTGCCTATTTGTTATTTTGATAATGCAAATGTTGAAATTAAAATAGCAATACTTTAACATGTAAGTTATGCAAATATTCAAAGTCGATGAACCATGACTGAAGGTACATGGCTAAACAATCTCCATGGAATGAGATGTGCCAATGCTAATACAACTGCATACCAAATACCATTGACTTATTATAAGTCGTTCCCTTTAAACAAACCTAAACACAAACATTAACTTGTAAACTGTAAAAGTTTCAAAGTCAATGAACCATGATCAGGGGTGGGGCTATACTTGCAAATGCCAATACATTTGCATACCAAATATCATTGACTTAACATTAGCAGTTCATCTTAAACTGATCTAATCACAAACTAATACATGTAAACTAAGCAAAAGTTTCAAAGTCAATAGACAATGACTGAGGGGGCAGGGCCAAATATTCTCCATGGAAATGTGATGTGCTAATGCTTATACAACTGAACACAAGTTATTATTGGCCTACCACTAATGGTTCCCCTTGAACTGACCTAATCACAAACTAATACATGTTAACTTAGCAAAATTTTCAAAGTCTATAGACCATGACTAAGGGGGCGGAGCCAAATAATCTCCATGGAAATGAGATATGCCAATGCTTATACAACTGCATACCAAATAACATTGACCTACCACTAGTGGTTGCCCATAAATTGACCTAATCACAAACTAATACATGTAAACTATGAAAAGTTTCAAAGTCAATAGACCTTGACTGAGGGGGCGGGGCCAAATAATCTCCATGGTAATGAGATGAGCCAATGCTAATACAACTGCATACCAAATATCATTGACCTACCACTAGTGGATCACCATGAACTAGACCTAATCACAAACTAATACATTGTTGACGCTGCTGCCGCTGTCGACGCCGGAAACAGCATACCTATGTCTCGCTTTTTGACTCCGTCAAGGCGAGACAAAAACCTCTTTTAATGTATTGTTATGCATAAAAGCAAAATCAAATGAAACATACCTTAATTTAAATTTTAAAGTTAAGGTAAAATTCCATATGGAGGTGTTCCTAATTCAAGGAGGCTTATACTAAGAAGAAGCATGAACATTCATTTCTTTCCCCCCTTACTTATATTCCCCTGGTCAGCCGCTGCCATCATGGAGCCTGCAGCATGTTCAAATACGTTCAATCAATGGATATTTATTTCATTTTGTATGATCAATAAAACAATCATTCACAATCATTCAATTTTTTGGGAATGTATAAGTCTTGAATTTGATCTATTTATATCTGACATCGATTTTTCACTTGTCCCATCGGACAAGTAGTATGGTAAATCTACTTGTCCGACGCCTGTGTCCACTTGTCCCGGACAATCGGACAAACGGTAATGTCGAGCCCTGGATTAGAGCTAATGGTTCTTTTGTAAAGACAAACCATTTGAGGATACCAGACAATGAACCACCTTTCAATTCAGGGAAATTTGCTATTGAACAAGGATTTAAACACTATCAAGTCACAACAGGACGTCAAAGAGCAAATAGAGAAGCTAACGTATTTAGGAAACCCATCAACAAAACAGAGCAAATAACAAAGTTAAAAAAGAAAAACAGTATAACAGCTAAACAGGAGACGCATAGAGGATATCATTCAAACTTATATGAGGAGATAAATGAAAGAGACAGAGGTTGCAAGCAGACAGAGTATGCTGAAAACATAAGCAAGAAGATGAAGAAAATGGGCCCCCCTCAAGACAGGCACAGGAGGGGGCGGAGGACAAAAGTAATGGGCCCCCCTGCAAGACAGGCGCGGGAGGGGACGGAGGACAAAAGTAATGGGCCCCCGCAAGACATGCACGGGAAGGGGCGGATAAAGAGATTTTGGAAAACCAGAGATTCACATCATGACAATCAAGTTGTGGACGTTCAGAGAAGTAATAGAAATCAGAAAAACCAACCAGAGGAATCATCAGATTATGTGATTGCGGGTGCATTGGACAGCATGCGAACTTTATTAAAACATTCATAAGCGAACATAACACTTTTATTACAAAAACATAAGTGAACATTTCAGAGACTGTGATAATTTAACTCATGTATGCAAACTTTATTTTACACATTATTCATGTTATTAATTTACAATTATATAGTTATTTTCTAATTCAAAGTTAAGGAGGAATGTAATATCTTCGAATATTCCGGGAACGTTACGCACAAACCTTCGGGACATTAACTTATTACATTACGTCGCTATGGCGATACCAATTGTATATTTCTTAGTCATTATTAAAATACCATCTGAATAATCAAGTCTTGCTCCGATCTTTATTAAGAAATGAAACATGTGGCACAGAAACAAAATATACCGATTGTATATTTCTTAGTCATTATTAAATTACTATCTGAACTATCAAGTCTTGCTCCGATCTTTCATATGGGACAATAAAACAAATCAAATGAAATATAGGGGGAGTCCCTGGGGACACCCCACCCCCTCCTGTTTGAGAACTTGTAAACAGTCAAGATCCCCACCTCTAAACCATATATATTCATGTATGGGACAATATAACAAATCAAAGAAATATATGGGGAGTTCCTCGGGTCACCCCACCCCCTCCTGTTTGAGAACTTGGAAATGGTCGAGATCCCCACCCCTAAACCATATATATTCATGTATGGGACAATAAAACAAATCAAATGAAATATAGGGGGAGTCCATGGGGACACCCCACCCCCTCTTGTTTGAGAACTTGTAAACAGTCAAGATCCCCACCCATAAACTATATATATTCATGTATGGGACAATATATCAAATCAAATGAAATATTTGGGGAGTCCCTGGGGTCACCCCACCCCCTCCTGTTTGAGAACTTGGAAATGGTCGAGATCCCCACCCCTAAACCATATGTATACATGTATGGGACAATATAACAAATCAAATGAAATATAGGGGAGTCCCTGGGGTCACCCCACCCCCTCCTGTTTGAGAACTTGTAAACAGTTGAGATACCTACACCTAAACCATATTTATTCCTGTCCATCATTTCAAAAAGATTTGAATGACATACAGGGTCAATCTCCTAGGTGTCACATATGCATATCACTTTACTAGACCAAACCAATATGAACTGGACTTTGCCCAATGTCAGGAGACCATGGGAATGACAAATTATGGGGGCTTTGTTTGGGAGACTTCGTAATGGCATCCTGTTACAATTATTTCTTGTTTATTATAAAATTTTACTGATGCAAAAAATGAGTCTAGGTTAATTGAATTTACTTTAATTTTTTATTAAATTATTTCTGGGCCTATAATAATTTTCATTTATGACTCATTTTAAAGAAAACATATAAATCTTTCAAGCAGTGTAAAGCCCGAGAATGTTTGACCAACTGTTTTATAATCACCTGTCATTTTATTCCAAACTTGGTATGGAGTAACATCATGCACTTGGGGGTGAAGATGGGGGTCATTTACATTGATATATGAGTTGCTTTTGAAAACCTTGATGAAATATTAATTTGCCTTAATAATCAATTAATTTAATGAACATAAATGTACAATATACGAATGTTTAATGTTTGTTCTTTCAAATCTTGAAAAAAAAAACTGAAGCAACACTGCCACAGTTTTCATAATTATGTTTGCCTTGGTTTTTGGTTAACTGCCTACAGCGCTTACAGTGCTTTGATTTTAAAGTTTTGCTGACCAACCGACCCTATATATTTTCAGAAAATTACAGTAAACACACCTTTTTTTTTTTGGCCATTTGTCTAAGCTGTTTTTGGTCAGTATGATATGTTTTTACCTGATTTAAAACAACTTGTTGATAATTTTCGCCATTAAAGACATTGAACAAAAAGAACATTGCTAGATTGCTGTCAGGAGATTACAGATAAAAATATATTTTGCCCAACTTTCAATGAAAAAAAGTAAGGGTCAGTCAGGGGCACACTGATAGCCCAAAAAACTTCTGTAAACTTTATAAAAACCCTAAAACTAATTGTCAGATGTTATTGGAAAACTCTAATTTATATTGCGTAATACTGCATGTACTTGCATTGTATAACAATATGGCTGACATTATTTATTTAGATTGAGTTATCTACCTCTTGAAGAATTACATCCGCCATGTTATTATACAAGAAACTTACAAAACACAAACAGGTTAAATTGTACTTCAACTGAGTAAAAGTAACATATATCTCAAAATTACAATCTTTATTGTAAATATTAGGTACATGTATCAAACCATCTAAATTAGAGTTTTCTGGTTATATCTGTTAGTTTTAAGGTTTTTAACCAGTTTTCAGGCCATAAGACATGTTAGAGTACTGGTCAGTAAATTATAATTAACTCATACCATTGCAAACTCATACCAATGTCAACTTGTACAACTAAAAGCAAACTCGAAACACTGCAAACTTGTACCATTAATTTATTCAAACAAATGTCCCATGTGGTGTTAAATGTTAAACATATATTTGAATTTAACTGAATAACTCACAATTCTTTACAAGTACAATTATTTGAAAGTCATATAATCCGCAGGGCTCACACTACTTCAGAATCAGGGAGAAGTGGTGAGATTTGAAAGAGAAGTGCTCACGTGCGTGCGCTGCGCTACACTGTTTTGATTTATTATAGTATATGTAAATAAGGTTCTTTTATATTGTTCAATTCATATCTGAGTATACAATTAAATTAACAGTTCAAATTCAAAGTTGTTTAAGTTTAGTTTCTTATGAGAAACTACCAACTAAATATCTAGCACTAAAAAAATTTTTTTATGTCAAAAGGTAAAGAAATTATAATATATGAATTACAATTCAATTAAAACTATCTTGTTTATCATGTTTATGAAATTCAGTGTTTTGCATCAAAAGATATACAAAGTTAAGCTGGGCCATAATATATTGATATTAGTAGTTAAGCAACTTTAATCAATATTTTGAAACAATCCATATAAATTATATGGAATTACATACATTAAACAATTAGATCTAACCAAAAGTCTGTTAATGCGCATGGAATGCGTAATTTTCCTTTGGGATCAATATTCTTCTGTCAGCTGTTCCATTCATGCGTCCGTAGTTATTATTGTAAAATACGGATTTCAGTCATATCTGGTCCGGTTCCGATCCGTAGTTAGTAAACGATTAATGGCGGACGAAGAAAATTTACAAAAATAAACGATGTTTGACAAGCTATTTAGAAAGGAATATGACGTTTTAATGCAATACATGGATTAAACATTTACTGCAGGCAACTTTTATCACTTTCAAATGAAGTAACAAACTTATTTTGCTGCGAAAGTTAGATTGATGTACGCCTCTGAGTAACAAGTACCGAAGTGCATGCAGTGATAAAAGTTGTCTTTTATTAAATAACCTGCTACACACTGTAAAGTCAATGCTTAAACCTCTTTTCTTAAGAAAATTAATCGTTTATGTCTGAATTTCTTTAATAATCAATAAAAATTGATGTTTATCAACTTGGTAAAATTGAAAATGTCCGATGGCGGCGACTGAAAGCAAGTATTGTAAACAACAGGGCGACTTGTTTTCGCTTTTAATGGTCAGGCAAAGCGAAGTGACAGACGGGAAAGCGACTTCTTTGCCCTAGTCGCCTGGTAGCGTGAGCCCTGGTCCAGGGACACAGTTTTTGTCCTTTGTTTTTCATTGTCTACAATTACAGAGTGTATAACTTGCAAATTTTTTTCATACATGTTCCAAATTTATCTTTATATTTTATCCATAATATAACAAGTAGGGGGGATGCCAAAACAAATTTGGTGCATAAAAAGCTGTCAAACTGAATAATCGACACACCCCTTTAATGTAAAATTGTCATAATTTTGAGTTAGAGCTAATAGACTTTTTATAATTTTATATAATTTGTCCCAAAAGTAGTACACTTCACTACACTATAAAAATCCTATTGGGATAGAGCAGGTCATTGAGGTTTGATTTTTTAAATTAGCATTTATTGTCTAAAAGAAATGCACTTCCAAAAAACTGTGTTCTCGGGCCATGAGACCAATTTGTAGCGGATTGTTCCATATTTTGACAACAAAAACAAAGCAAGTTTGTTCTGATAATTTGTTGTGTTGTGGTTAGTTGTATCTTGACTAGAAGGCATGATAAAGAAACAAAGATTAACATTTACTTAGATGTTTTATGGTCCACAATTGCATAAATATATATAAAATCCACAAAATATCAAATATTACTATCATTCTTTCCGACCAAAACACATCATATCTACTCTTCACCACCACAATTTCATCAACATATAACGATACAAAATAAAGTTAAATGTTCTCAATCATCACATAGCACTTCTTTTTGTGTCAGGTGGTTTATTAATTCATTATAAAATTAAAACACTTTTTAATGGCATAATTTTGCATTGGTACAACTTTGCAGTGGTATGAGTTAACATTGGTACTAGTTGACATACAATTGTAGGAGTTTGCAAGGTACAATGGTCAGTCAGGGTCAGGGTACTGTAAACACAAATATTTTTTTGGCCCATCTTTTATCAGTTTAATTTTTATACATATATATATCTAGGTGCTGCCAGGTCTTTAAACTTTCCAGTTGCACAATTTTTGTCAAATAGTGACTGCATGGATGATGAACCTTAAAAATGTTGTTAAACGGGATTTGCAAAAGTTGTCAGGTACAATGTATTATATTGGACTCAATCTTGTACATGGGGGTATTTTAACATTCACTGTATAAATTACCGACAAATACAAGTAAAATTATCATAACTTGGGTGTTCCTTAAAAATTATTGGAAGGAGTTACACAGAAGAAACTTCGTGCAGGTGAAAAAAAAAGAATACAAACCAAAAAAAAAATATCGACCAACCAATCTGATGTTATCCTGATATGGTGAGTATATGTTGATTATTCAACCAATACCCTTCATATTACAGCAGTCCCATAGCTCGTAAATCGTGTTCAAATGTATACACAGCAGATGGACATGTGTTACTTTCCCGCCGAATTTTAACTTCCTGTAACAGGATTACACTAAAGACCTCGCAACGATGAAATACCTCAGAGCTCTGCCGCATATGGATGATTGAGGGAAATGATTATGATCTGTCTGATGAAAATGGAGCAAATAAACATCGACCCCTGGATTCGTACACTTTCATCAAGATTATATAACTGAATACTGTCTCTTATATTTACCAAATACATGTATCTAATCAGATAGACCATAGATGCAAATTCCATTCATAATACTTTTGGGACTTGCAGTGATTTTTTCAGAAAATCAGAATGACAGTTTGACACTGTTTAAGTGCAGACACGTTTGAAGCTATATTCGGACAAGATATTACTAAAACTGAGACTGAACAAGAACTCTAATGACTGCAGGGACTTTTTATCATGAGCTTTTCCGTTTGGATGAAACTAAGTATCTCACAACATTTGATAATTAAGGTCCCTTATAAAAGATTGATTACCAAAATAAAGAACTTGTGAATTGAAGACCACATATTAGGATAGACTGAGACTACTATAACACAGAGATTGGTCACTTCCCGTACTGACCAGTCAAATAGTAATTAATTCTAAGTCATCGATCACGTGACTCGGCACGTGACCCGAAGTGTTTGACAAGAAGGACACGATCCGCCATCTTTGACAGTGGAAGAGGATTTAATAATTAGCAAATGTGGATGTATAAAGAATTTTATGTTTCGGTAAGTGTGAATTAAAGATTTGAAATAATCATAAATGTTTGTTTATAAGCACTTTAAATAAAATAAGTGCAGTTATGGACTTAATTTACTGTCCAAACCGGAAGGTAACCTCGAGTTATTACCAGTCCGTGGGATCGGGTCAATGGGCAACTCACCCATAACTTACATTCAGATGAACAATCTGTTTTCCGGATATTTCATTTGCAAGCCTTAATAGTAAACCTGTGTAATGATGTAAAATTTGTAATTATATGAAATATCATTTTTTCTGTATCAGTGTTACAATTCCGATGCAGAACTGAGAAGGTGCATACACACAACATGAGGTCTGATACTGAGTGATAGGTCAATTTGTATTGTTAATTTAAGAAATTCAGACTTATATTTTGTTCCGTTGATAATATATATGCAGTCTATACATGTGAGAATAATAAATGTATGCAATGAAAGTTTGTAGCTATGTCTACATAAAGAGTTATAGACATATATATATATATTTTAAATACTAGACCCAAACATGATATTCCAAGTACATGCACCTTGGTCTGCTTTCTTTATCAGTTTTTAAAAATGTTTTGATAAATACTGACATGATTGTTCAATTACTGCTGAGCCTTATCTCAGATTACTGTCTTAACAAATACTGATTTGCCTATGCTACAAACTTGATAAAAGTTATTTTTTATTCATAATATATTCTTTATTGTAGGATTAAGAATGCCTCCCAGAAAGAAATCACGCATTGGAAGAAGGGCGAAGTACCATTATAATAAAAGGAACAGAAGCATGAAATTTGATATATTAAAGGAATAGCCACTTGTAGCAATACTAATAAAAATAAGGAGATTTTGATTTTAATAATGATCGCCAATCAGACAACTACTTAAGTTAAATTAAGTTCAGTGATGTGGATGTAAGCTATTGGAATCCACCGTAATTACCTTCAACAATGAGAAAACTTATACTGTGCTTCAAAATTCCCGACATGAAAAATATAAAACAATTCAGTAGAGAAAAGTGACACGAAGAGTCTACATTAACAAAGCAATTTACAAAAAAATCAAATATGACCGACATCAACCAACGGCAACCACTGAAATACAGGCTCCTGACTTGAGACAGGCACATAAAAAAAACACTAGCATGGGACATTGGTGTAACGACACAACATAAGAACAAACTTTAAACAGAAGTTGTAAAGTGTTCATTTCGGTCTAATCAGACTGACTGTACATGAAATATTCGCCATTGACAAGCAGTTGTGAATCGAAGTTGAATTTACAGAAAGGGCGACATCATCATGTGCTATCATATTTAACATTCTTGTTTAGATCTGACATTACTACATATTTATTTACACATTCCGCATTTTTGGCTTCTCAGAATTTTCACATGGAAAACTGTCAGCAGATACCCAAACGAAAAATGTTATAGGAACCTATAAAGCATCATGCCGGCAACAAGCACATTTATATTTGCTGTGGTTAAAGCAGTTCTATACTCTTCATCTAAGTGGCTCTATTATTTGGGTTACAAAAATATCGAAGAGCCTAGTGTTATAACTAAAACATACGACACTTTAACAATAGACAATATTCAAATTTTCAAACCACTGGACGTTAAGCAACCAACAATCAATCAAATTTTCAAAAACTTTCTGGTTCTATATTGAAACACACAATTCCTTGTTTGGGTTTACGAAAGAGGGTCAATATTTCTGGTGTTGAAAAAAATGTTATCGTAATTTACACTAATGCTGTTCTATTTATGTGAACATAGAGATAATTTGTTAGATATTTTGATTATATAGTCATGCAATTTGGAAGCTTTCTTCATTAAGAATATCTTACGATTCATCATTAAACCTGGAGCCACACTATATATTTAATTATATATAACAACATTTAGTACACCCAGAAATACACTTCACCAAAAAAGGAACTTCAATTGAGGCGTTGCTATATATATTAAATTGGCAACTAATATTACAAATTAAATTGAGTTTTGAGATACTTAGTATAGCTTCAATCACTAGGATACAGAGAATAGTGTACGTCATAAAGATTCTGTAAAACGCATAATGAACCCCATTTCGAGAAATATTTGCCACTGACGCTCTCATGTAGCTTAGAAATTGAAAACTTGACAATTCTTAACCACCAGTCTTTTCATTGATCAAATTGAAAAGGATTTTAATTTTAATTCAAAATTGTTGCTTTGGTTCTAGACAATAACTCCTGTTTAAGCATTTCGTGGTAAATGTTGTCGTTAAACACAAGATTTGGAGACAACAATGTACTATCTTTACCATGTTAATATAGCTCACTATGTGGTATAGGTTTTGGTCATTGTTAAAGGCCGTACGATGTCCTTTAGTTGACTTCTGTATTATTTGGTCTCTGGGGAGAGTCTTCTCATTTGAATTTATACCACATCTTATTTTTATTTTTGGCATTTTATTTTTAATGTGACCTGTCTTTTGTCGACTAGTATTCTATTGAAATACATATAGAGAAGGAATGAGAAATAAGATTATTTAGAGTATATACCTTTTATCTTGCTTAGGCTGTGCTTAGTTCTTAAATGGCCACGGAAACCAGAAACGGAAGAATATGTATTGTCACACTCAGGGCACTGATATATAGCTTGACGTTCAGATTTACATGCACTTGCGGTTGATGCTTCTTTTGGAGTTTTGTAGTTTTGCAGTCTTTGCAGCAGGGACGTAGTCATCCTCAGATTCAACGTCTGATGCAGTACTAGTATATTCACCAAGTAAAAGATCAAGATTGAGATCACTATCATCCCAAGATAAAAAATCAATGTTATATTAATTTCGGCGATATTTTGGGAACATATATATAATTTGTAGGGCTTATGTTTGCTTTATGTACCCATTGAAGTTATAACCTCTTTGCTGATCTGTTACGTAAGGAAATTACCCATTTACCTTTAATGATATTTTTTCTCTCTTCTGTGATCGCCGCTAATTACACATTTTGCAAAAACTTTATCTAAATTGATTGAATAATTAAACCTTTTAATTATCATGTATACTAAGAAAGGCATCCTGATTAAACTGATTCTTTAGAAAGAAATGTGATTAAAAAACCAATAAACGGAGCCTCGTGTATCTTGGTCACCCAGCTGTGAAACAAAATTCATCTCCCATGCTTTTGAGACTACCCGTCTTTACAGGTAAAATATTTGTATATTAGATACAATTAACGGACGTGTAGCAAAACAATGTAATTGTAAGATTGATAAGATTAATCACATTCACATTTTCAAGAGTGGCCGCATAATAACAACATGAAACAATTTTAACAAATTATTAATGATTAAAACAAAATTTAAATATGAATAGAGATAACTACATTTGAAAGATAAAACTATTTTCCTTTTTGATTAATTCAATTTTGTTTTTAATTTATTTTTAAAAGAAAATAATAATATCCGATACTGTTATATCAGTCTCAGTGATTAGGTGGTGATTTATGTCGTCTGCTACGGTCGAATACGAAACTACGGTTAAATACGAAACTACGTTAAAATAACGTAGCTAACTATACTGGAGACACAGATAATCCGATAAATCGATAGTGACCAATCTCTGTGTTATAGTAGTCTCAGGATAGACCACAAGCTTTCTATATTGTAAAGAACAAAAGGTAATGGTAAATGGTGAAGAATCCGACTGGGCAAATGTAACATCAGGGATTCATCAAGGATCAGTGGTTGGCCCTCTGTTGTTTGTATTATAAATAAACGACCTACCTGACCAAGTAGATTCAGATGCTTACCTATTTGCAAATGATACCAAGATGTTCTGAAAAATGAAAGATCCAAGCGATAGGAATATTTTACAAGATGACCTAAACAAGTTGGAAGCATGGAGCGATAGATGGCTATTTAAATATCATCCCGAAAAATGTACACATGAAAATAAGAAAGAAAGCAAATAGCGGCGTTATATTTTACTTTATAAAACAATCACAAAGGTTAAGAGGAAAAAGATAGAGGACTCTTCGTTGACTCGGAACCCATCTTCGAAAACCAACTCAATCTTTGCGGTTAATTCTGAGGAGACCTTTTAAATATTTGGGTACAGATATGTTATCACCATTGTATAAAACTATTATAGTAAGAACCCACATGGATTACGCAAGTTCAGACTGATCAACTTACAAGAGAAAAGATGTTTACAAGATAGAAGGAGTTCAAAGAAGGATAACTAAACATTACCAGGCCTCAAAGATCTTTTAAGTTATCCAGAGGGATCGAAAAAACTATATAGGCTTACCTACACTATCATATAGGAGAATAAGTGGGTATATGATTGAAACTGTCAAAGTTGTGAATGGCTACTATGATGAATCATAAAATTGGCAGAGGAATCATAACAAAGAGTAAGTAGCAGAACAAATAGTAATAAAATGGTTCACCAAATGTTTCAAACGAATATCTGAAAACACGCATTCTCTTTAGAATAACCAAAACTTGGAACAAACTGCCAGATAAAATACCACCGCCCCCTCCGTCAATGCCTTCAAAAATCAGTTAGGTAAGCATTTGATAAACTACTACAATGATTACAGGGCAGAATTATCTGGAAGTCACGGAAATAATAATAGTACAACAATTAAATTAAATTATGAGTCTGGTGAAGAGGAACCATTGGAACCCTGTACTAGAAATCTAACTCTAAGTAAACCACATAAGCACATCCTGCAACTAATGAAAGACACACCAAATGACGTGAGAGTTGCCGGCAATTTTTCAAATACGGTAAAGATACTAGTAAGACGAATATTCAACAAATTAGCAGTGAATCTATACTGGGGTAAATAGATAAATTCAATTTATTAGTCCCAGATCTAGATATGAAAATAAATGGGTTAAATCAGAATTTAAAAGTTTAGTTAAAGTAGCCTGCAGAAATGGTAAAAGAAATTCCAAGTATGTACACTCCCGGTTTCATTCAACATATTTCAATACTACAACCTTATATCATGTACTGGACTGAGACGGGAATAAGAATATGGCACGATTTGGCAACGTCGTCAGTTGTCCATTTGGATGCAACTGGTGGACTCCTGATTCGCAGGGATGAGAACTTCAGGTTTTATTACTACGATTTAGCATGCTCAAATCTCGTGGGTGGTCAACCTTTGATACCTATTTGCAGCATTATTATTAACATTCTACACCTTTGGTTCGTTTATGGTTTGCTGAATTTAGAAGAGTCGAAAAGAAAAATATTCTGTCATTCAAATCCCTCCATGTACCACGTCCACGACAGAAAGACGTTTGGCTTTATTCAGGCATCTCTATCTGAATTTAAAAATGAAAGTCTAAACAACTTACGCATTACAATTGGAGGTGCAAAAGATGGTGACCTTAATTAGACGACCATACCTCATGCATGTTTATCCTATGTAATGAATTTGTTTAAGAAAATGACTTTGGAGTGTTACAAGTCAAATGTTGAATTTGGCATATATTTTCTGATTGTTTTGTTACACTCGTCAAAACTATCAAATGTCAAAGAAAGACTTCGTGCATTTTATCACGTTCTGTCTTCACAACATTTAGACAGTGAAACAACGCATTATAATCAGACATTGGAACATTATATTTCAAACCTAGACAGTGAAAGACACAATCTAACCAAACCATAGGAAGAAGCTGCCTGTGAAATTTCAAATAAATCAATAGACATATTTAATGAACATGAAAATATTGACCACCTTAAGGAAGAAGAGTTCAATTACAGGTCAAAAGAGAATGAATTTTCAAGTTTGGCTGATGAATTTCTAACTAAAGTTAATAATGAAAAAAGTTCCTATGCTTCAATAAATTATTTACAAAGACGGGTGCCACATGTAGAGCAGGATCTGCTTACCCTTCCGGAGCACCTGAGATCACTCCCGGTGTTTGGTGGGGTTCGTGTTGCTCAGTCTTTAGTTTTCTATATTGTGTTTTGTGTACTGTTGTTTGTCTTTTGGTCTTTTTCTTTTTTTGCCATGGCGCTGTCAGTTTATTTTCGACTTATGAGTTTGATTGTCCCTTTGGTACCTTTCGCCTCTCTTTTAAAAGTAAACAAACGACATATCCCAATCTTCATCGAAAAAATTCAGAAATTATATATTCCAACCATCCTTTAAAGGTCCAATCTTCTCCTGTGTCATCTTTCAAGACATGGGAAATCAGATGTATATATAACAACTACACCCCACCAATACATGTTATGTATGGTAAATACAAACATAAAAAAAAAATAATAATAATAAATCCAGTTAGATGAACTGTCAGTGCAAATGAATGACCATACCAATTGCTGTCCAAGATTACAGTATGTTGCACTCCGTAAAACCTGGAAAGAGAATGGTCAACAGACAGGGTAGAATTTTCAAAACTATAGAAGAACAGTGGGACAAAAGAAAGCCTACAGAAAAAGAAAACAAACTAATAGGGAAATACAAGAGAGCACCAAACCAGGTGAAAATGGACAAGCTGGAACAAGATAGTAAATTGAAAAAGAAGGCGGTAAGAAATAATACAAAACAAGTCAAAAACCAAGACACAGCGGGCGGACAAACGAAAGAAGATAATAATATGAAAATGAAGATAGTAAAAATACCATAAAACAAGATAACAAGAAAAAAAAAAAACAAAACAAAACATATACCATCTGAAGAATTAGAACAAGAAGTGGCTATAGAGATGAAGAATTATTTCATTCTGATGCTGTTTTTGCGTTTACGACAATTGACTTCACGCAAAACAAATATTACAAGAAATTAATAGAAAAAGGTTAAAGGACTTCGAAGATCTTTACTATCTTGAATTAATAAAAGATTCCAACACAGGACTATACAACCTTGGTAATACGTGGTGTTGGTTTAATTCAGTGGTACAAATGTTTGCACACACAAGATTAATGAGGGGCTGAATTGAGGAGAGCCTGAGATCAGTTCTAGATGTTTTTGACAAGGTTGGTAAAGGTAAAGAAGTACCGGCCCTTTGCAGAGTTCCTCGACTTCTCTTAAATTTAATACATTTGGTTTTTGGAAAATGACGCTATCAGCGGCATGTTTCCGATACCATTGACCAGAACTAACGGAAGTTGATTATGCCTCCGCCTACCGCACTCGGTTTCATATTTACTATTTTACATACTAACTGGAATCTGCTTGTATTACGCTACACTCAAACAAAGTGTTGTAGTCGGACCGGAACCAGTTTACATACTTTATTTTATTTACCAAAAAGATATCTTGACCTGTCCATATGTTTTTTGTTATTAAATGGTATTTGGAGCTATCCCTTTGTTATATTTTTCATATTTATCCGAGCTTTCACTTTTATGCACATGTCTTACAATCGTAAACAATCGGTATTTACACATGATAAATAGATCCGTTTTGTTATGGTGGACTTTTTACCCTCCAATGATCAGCAATCGCTAGACAAAATAGTTCTAAATAATGTCAGCCTTTCATGCCATTTCAACTTTACAATCATTAAAAAAGTAATAATCGGAATCATATGGATATCCATTGGATAGAAACTGGTCTTTATCCAGATTTACGAAGATTTTAATAATCAGAAATTAGTAATACGGTTCTACCCACGCGGTGCGTATGAATCTTTGTTTACAAAGTTATAGCAGCAGAGTCTGTAACTGTATCATTATTAATTAACTACACTGTTATTGTACTTAATATGATGAAAACTGCATATGCAATATAAGATGTCAACTCGGCCAATACAGATTTTTTTTCCGTATTGGCCGAGTTTTGATCCGTCCAAAACAGGATTTCGGAACGTCTGTAGTTTTTAGATCGTAAGTCACGATAAACTCAAACTGAAAGTAAACAGTTGTTTGTACGACGCAGTTTTTATTTACTCACCATAAACAAGCTGAAACGTTCAGTATGGCATATATTTTATGTTAAAGACGGTCCCATTCATTTGAAAAGCATTTTGAAAGTAGACGATGGAATTATTTCAGGTTTGGGGAACGAGTAAATTATCACAAAGTTCATTTCTTGACGACCTCATAATATTAACAATAACAATAAAGAATGCCCTACCACATACTGCCACCAATGCAGGTAGTCTTGAATGCTTCAAGACTAACCTGCATGAGATGAACTAGATCAACGCCAAGATGTTTTTAAATTCACTGTATATATGATGTATAGCACAATTCAAATCAATTTCAATATTTATTTTCTTTTTGTTGTTGTCTAAATTTTAAATGCGCATCCAAAAGTGGCAAAATAATCAACTTATTGACGGTGGCCGCATATTGGTAGAAGTAGAAGTAGAAATTTCATCATGTCGATGGTACAAATCGATTTTTACTGTTTACTTTCGCTTCTCATGTTTTGTAAACGGTCTTTTATTTTTAAACCCGAACCAGGCATGTGCATTCTGTAATTGCGCAAATCTTCGTTCTTTGGTCAAATGGCTTATGGATAGTTGTATCAATTTCAACTCTTACATTATTTTTTTTTAAAATATATTTGCATTACACATGCAATGGCAGTACATTTCCAATTACTATTTATGTGTTGTGTCTAAATTAAAGTTGTAACACTTTATAGTGACTGGAAAGGGTAGAAAAATTCATCAGATGAGAAAAGGCTGAAGATACATGGAAACGGCACCAAATCATTAGATATTGCATCTTATAAAAAGAAACTGAGATTTGGATAGTTCCACTTCAAGGTAAAAATGTTTATCTCTTGTGAAATGAAATAAAAAAAATATTGTTAATTGATAAAGATACTATTACATGTATTTCTGTATTGGCCTCATTGTTGGTCCTCGGCCAGCAGTATTGGCCTTCGGCTTCGCCTCAGACCAATACACCAAGACATGGACCAATAACAAGGACAGTACAGAAATACTTGCGCAATAATATTATAGAATGACAGTATGGTTCAATAGCAGGAATCAGCCCCTCAACTACTTTTTACATAAATATTAACTTCTGGCTTCAACTCCTTGTTCGTCTTGTCTGGAGATCTTCTTGTAGTTCCAGTTAGGCAAGCATTTTAGAGACGTATCCCGTCCATCCTCTCTTGACTTGTAATTTCTGGTGATAGATTTTGCCGCTTGACGTTGTATCCTTTTAAGCTTGTTTTTTTTGTTACCGTGTAGGGGTCCCATACTATGGCTCCATATTAAATTGTAAGATCCATTCCTAAAGGTCTAGATAATTGTTCTAATCTGACACAAATTTCAATAACTGGAATGCTACCCAAGTTGAATATATGGTGACCTACTAGAACAGCATTATCACTATCGAAATTGTGGTTAATACCATGATTGTTCAATGTCATTAACTTAAATGGAGACAGACATATGACCTGAAAGGTGTTGTGGGAGTGCAAAATCAGAAACTAACTGACTATGATATATGGTTAAAGAATGAATATCAATTACATGGGTCAACATGGTCAAGGGCAGAGTTGTTATGAAATAACAATATGGCAGAGAAGTGGTTTCAAGTTTCATATAAAGTGACCTGACTGACATGAAATAAAAAATCAAAGGAGTATCCCTATTTGTCTAATCTTCAAGGTGAAATAAAACTAGTAAAACAATATTATACTATTGTCTAAATCTACAGATATATAATTTGCTTCAAGTAACAGAAATAACTAGGTCACTAGTAACTTATTTAATGAGTATGTGGGTATAAGAGCTTGATAACAACAGGCTCTTCATAATCATTGGTTTGAAAAGGATACTAGTAGTCTATATTCTTGATTTAGAAAATGTAATTGCAAGACAAAAATCACATTACTTAGAATACTTTAGATCATTCAGGTAGTCTTTATTTATATGTACAAAAGAACAGCCAGTAGTCATTGGATATTGTAAATCATTCAAATAGTCTTGACCTATTTATTAGTACACAAGAACAGCCAGTAGTCATTGGATATTGTAGATCATTCTGGTAGTCTTGACCTATTTATTTATAGAAAATAACAGCCAGTAGTCATTGGATACTGTAGATCATTCATGTAGTCTTGACCTATACATTTGTACTAAAAAAAACAGCCAGTTGTCATCTTCACATAACACACACATATACGAATATAAATTATATGCTTACGAGACATGTTGGAATGTTAAACTAATTACGGTATGTGAAAATCAAGACTTGCATAAAAAATATCACAATATTAGAGACAGTGGCGTCATTTTTCCTCAGAGCTTTCAGCTCTTTGATTGATTCGACTCGACAGAATGATGTCCACGGATGTGTGACAACTGTACTACGGCAATGCACGGATCTATGTGGAGTAAAGCTTTTCATCGCGGTATGTTTAACTATTAAGAAACTGTTTGGAGAGTAACTTGAAGAAATGCAGATATTATTAGCATATAAACTCATCATAGATACCAGAATTAATCATTTGTACGCTAGACGCGCGTTTTTTCTACAAAAAACTCATTAGTGACGCTCGAATCAAAAAAGCTAAAACGGGCCAAATAAAGTACGAAGTTGAAGAGCATATTATTAAATAATACAAAGTAAAGCCAATAAGACAGTTTTCAACAGAGATTAAAGACGAGGATGTTAACAACTTTAAGCCACCGTACGACCTAAAACAGTGACGCAAATCAATACCGTATACATGGTATAGGAAACTTTCAGAGGTTCCGGCAGGACAACATTTGAAACTATTATAAAAGAAAAAAATAAGCGACCTGATTTTTGCTAAAGCAGTAAACGAAAAACTGAATATGTCATAAAGCAGTAAACAAAACGACAACTTAAGTATAGGCATGAGTCACCTACCCTGTCGACGAACCAGTCTCGCACGTTTCGGATTTCTTTTGATTTCTGCAGTTTTTATTTTAACCTTCGTGTGTATTTTTAAAAGAATTTATAAGATTTGAACTTCGGTAAACTAAAGTTTCCTCGATTACCTTAATATGGACTGGCACATAAAGCAAGTGGTGGGGTTAAAACATATGTCTGTGTGCGTACAAGCAAACCCTAACCCGGAACGGTGGTGTAACAGCATCACATTAGACCAACATGTGAACATCAGTTGAAAAGGTGCTAAACAAATAAAAGTTAATATAAATATTACGGTTTTTAAGGCCAAACCTTTTCTGCGTTTTTTTTTCATGTATTTCTGATCATTGATTGTGATTCTATAAAATAAAATTAATGCAATGTTAAATTTTCACATTTTAAACTTTATTGTTCAGTTTGTGAAAAAAAGGTTTGAACTTAACAGTATGGAATCGGTAAATCATATAAATAAGCTTTTTATATTGAAGCACATGTCTTTGGTTTTATATACGTATCAATGTGATGTATTTACATTTATAGGTTATTTTACCAGAGCTTTTTTTTTTACTTCTGTCAAGACTTTCATTGTATAAAAAAAGTGACGATGCAACACATCATATAATGAACACAAAATGTTCCACAAAAGACAAGTGACTCTGCAGTATGTCAAAAATTAAATCAAACATGTGCAATAATGAACACCAAATTCTCGATACGACAAAATCACAATATAACCAGACGAGGTTCCTGACTAGACAAGAGCATACATTTAAATGGGGGAACTAGTTTCTTAAATTAGACGTTTAGATTGTGAGAAATCTCAACTCTAATCCTTTAAATTCAACCATTTGATTAACAAAATGTACATGAAACATCGTACCAAAATAATCAGTTCGGGAAAGCACTTATCACTCTTTAACTGCAAAATAGATAACAGAAAAACAATAGCATGCTAAAAATGATATTCAATACCGTATCACAGATGGACGCAACTATTAAATGCGATCTCAAAGTACAATTTTTACCATTCCACTGTAAATGGTTTGTTGAGAAATAAAGATATATATATATATATATATACGTTTTGTTAAAATATACTTTTTCACTTTTTTGGTCTTTTGGAAAATGTTTGTGCTGTATTAAAACCCCTCTACCAAGAAATTTGTTTTGCATGCATACGTATAAAAATTGCAGTTTTTATCCAACGCAATCACAGGTTTGAACGTTATTTTCAATTTAGACTTGTTTATATTTTTTCGTTTGGGCTTGTATTATATTTGCCTTCGGGTTTATATGATCCGTTCATCCTATTTCGACTCTTCAAAATTCAAGAGTCTATCCTAAATTGAGGTAAATTATATGGCCTTCCAAATACCGTTTAGATTCCTAACATCACTAAAGAGACATTAATTGTCGAAATCCGGATATGGTGTACTAATTTTTGCACCTTTTGTTTGCGGTATACCATCTTTTCCGCAAGTTTACTGTTTTCTGTTTGGTATTAAGTTAATAGTTAAGATCCATTTTGATACAACTGGTGATCCGTTTATTTGGCAATCGCCAATGGCAGTCAGCAGGGTTTAAGAACATCCGTTGTTCGACCTGCTAGTCAAATGCGTTTTGTTAAAAATTGCGGTTTTTATCCAACGCAATCATAGGTTTGAACGTTGTTTTCAATTTAGACTTTTATATATATATATATAACTTCTTTTAAATATCAAGTCGGTTTAAGACCTCTACAGAGCTCATGCTACTATGTTTAATATATAAACAAGTCTAAATTGAAAACAACGTTCAAACCTATGATTGCGTTGGATAAAACCCGCAATTTTTATATATAAACAAGTCTAAATTGAAAACAACGTTCAAACCTATGATTGCGTTGGATAAAAACCGCAATTTTTATACGTGTGAATGCAAAACAAATTCCTTGTTAGAGGGGTCTAAATACAGCACAAACAACATTTTCCAAAAATAAATAAATGGATCTTAATTATAAATTTAATACTAAACAGAAAACAATAAACTTGCGGAAAAGATGGTATACCGCAAACAAAAGGTGCAAAAATTAGTACACCATATCCGGATTTTGACAATTACTGTCTCTTCAGTGATGTTAGGAATCGAAACGGTATTTGGAAAGCCATACAATTTACCTTAATTTAGGATAAACAAGTCTAAATTGAAAACAACGTTCAAACCTATGATTGCATTGGATAAAAACCGCAAGTTTTATACGTGTGCATGCAAAACAAATTTCTTGGTAGAGGGGTCTAAATACAGCACAAACAACATTTTCCAAAAGACCAAAAAAGTAAAAAAGTATATTTTAACAAAACGCATTTGACTAGCAGGTCGAACAACGGATGTTCTTAAACCCTGCTGACTGCCATTGGCGATTGCCAAATAAACGGATCACCAGATGTAAACAAAATGGATCTTAACTATTAATTTAATACCAAACAGAAAACAATAAACTTGCGGAAAAGATGGTATACCGCAAACAAAAGGTGCAAAAATTAGTACACCATACCCGGATTTCGACAATTAATGTCTCTTCAGTGATGTTAGGAATCGAAACGGTATTTGGAAGGCCATATAATTTACCTCAATTTAGGATAGACTCTTGAATTTTGAAGAGTCGAAATAGGATGAACGGATCATATAAACCCGAAGGCAAATATAATACAAGCCCAAACGTAAAAATATAAACAAGTCTAAATTGAAAACAACGTTCAAACATATGATTGCGTTGGATAAAAACCGCAATTTTTATACCATGCGTGTGCATGCAAAACAAATTTCTTGGTAGAGGGGTCTAAATACAGCACAAACAACATTTTCCAAAAGACCAAAGTCCTATTTCTATATCACGGGATTCCCGCGGGATATTTGTCGTATCCCTATAATATGCACGGCCTCACCCCCTATGGATTTTATTACTACGTTGGAATGGGATGGGTAAATAGGTGGATAATTTTGAGTGACACTGACAGTTTACATTTACAAGGGGCCATATGCGGACCAAAGCTTTGTTACAAGAGTTCGTTAACGTAGAGAGAAAACTTTATTCTTCCAACACTGGACCTCGGATTTTTAAAAGCGTCCCCGTCCGCAGAACGTTGGTTGGGTATTTATATATCCCGTACAACCACGGACGCCCCTGTAGGAAAAAAGGGTGTTCGTATTTCGAATAAGCAGGAGAAAATAAGTCCTATTTCTATATCACGGGATTCCCGCGGGGTGAGTTTACTTGTATTACAACTATGACTTCTATTCTTAAGAAATAATGAAGAACGTCTTCACATAACGAAATCTTTATCTAAACTACATATGATCAGAAATATCGTCGCTAAGTAGCGACGTCGAATATACTGTTACGTAATTACCGCGCTAAACGACGTTAAGACGTTTACCAATTATAAGAAAATGTCTATAATAAAAGAAAGCAATTTACAACATTCTGGGGGCCTCAAAATGAGTTTACTGTTCATATTTCAAGAAGGACTAGTTTAACAATCGGCCTGCAATCACATCTTCCATAACACATAATTTCCACATTGTTCTTGGTGAATTGTCCATGATAAGTACAACAGAACCGATTTTCACATGTGTATCAATTTTTCCTGTCACACGATGAAACTCTCTCAGTCCGGTGAGGTATTCAGTTCTCCATCGATTATTGAAATGTTCTATTAAAGTTAGTTTCCGTTGCACTAGTTTATAAGCTTCTTCTGGTGTTATCTTATTGTCCTCTGTGTTTATATAGTTCTCCGTCGATATTCTTCTCCCTTGTAATAAATGTGACGGTGTCAACGGTTGTGGATCTCGGATATCCTGCGAAATGTACGTTATTGGGCGATCGTTAATAACGCTTTCAATCTCCGTAAGAACTGTTCGTAACATATCCGCATTAACTTGGGATCTTCCCAGAACTTTTTTCAGTGTTGTCTTTGTTATTTCGATCAGTCTCTCCCACCATCCACCATACCACGGTGCTGCTCTTGGGATGAATTTCCAGTTGATTTGATGTTAGTTCAGCTCTCGAGGAATTTGGCATGCCGCTGAAACAAAAGTGGGGGCGTTATCCGAATACACTGTACTAGGGTGTCCTTTCCTACTGACGAAGCGTCTAAATGCTAACACGAAAGCGTTAAGTGTCATATCTGGAACGAGTTCTAAATGTACAGCTCGAACACATGCACATGTAAATAAACAAGTGTACATCTTTTTCAAAATTCCGGTTTCTTTAACATAAAGCGGTCCTGAAAAATCCACACCTGTTGTTGTAAACGGAATCATATCCGTCACTCTATCTTTAGGAAGCGGGGGTAAATCTGGCTGCATAAACGATTTTCCCATGACTTTACGACATTGTATGCATTTCTGTATTATATGGTTCACGCACTGACGAATAGACGGTATCCAATACGACTATCGGATTTGAGTGACTGTTTGTCCAGATCCTGAATGTAACATTTTCAAGTGTGCATCCAGTATAATAAGATCAGTAAATGTATGTTTCTTTGGCAAAAGTATTGGAAATTTTGTACAGCTATCCAACGAGGAATTATGTATGCGCCCACCGCATCTTATGATACTTTTATCGTCAATAAATAGGCGTAGTTGTTTCAATAAAGGCAATTCTTTGCTTCCTAAATTACTCGAAATTTTCTCCTTTTCTCCCATAAATCGTTCGTTTTGTACGTCCTTAATCCATAGATGTATTGCAAATTGAATTTCTTCGTTAGTAATTTTTTCCTGTGTGTGTGTATGTTTTCTTCTAAGTCGGTATGCTCTGCTGTCCCTGCATTTTCTCACAAATTTCCAAACATAACTCGTAATTCGCAATAATTTTTTCAATGAAGAAAACCTAGATAAGTCAATAATTTTCGAAATTCCGGGCATCGATGTAGAACCAAATGTCTCTGTGTTATCGTTGTCACATGTTGTCGTCAAAAGAGTTGTTTCCTGTTTCGGCTGTTGAGTCCATGTAGGCCAACGATTTCATCTGAGATCCAAGATGGGCCTGGCATCCATAATGTTGAGGTACGGAAAATTTGACTGGTTTCTTAAATTGCGTATGTTTGTATGGGGTGAGCAATCTTTCGAACGATAAGTACATTAATTGGTATTAATTCTGTAGTCTGAGCTCGTAAATAAACAGTAGCCACTTGAAGATGTCTTACCTTCGTATTTGATACACCAAATCCCGAAACTGTTATTACTTCATTTTTTACGTGTTTCAAGTTTAACTTATCTGCAATGTCCTTGGTAATAAAACTGCGCTGTGCATGCACCTTCGTCGAATAGGATGTTTGCTTGACTAAAATGGTTTTCGTCGGACGAGACTGTAACTATTGTGGTTTTCAAAAGTACTTGAGCTCTTACTGATGTCGCTAATGAGTGCATGCTTGCTACTGTGTGATTGCTGTCTGGTTTTCCTGTTTTTCAATTATCCGTTTCTGTTTTATTCTTTGTCTTGCGAATGCTGCTCATTTGTGTCGCAAATACTCGTGTGGTGTCGTTTTCCAATTTTTACAGGTTTTTCTTTCGATTTGCAGTGTGCAATTTTGTGACTTCCCAAACAATTAAAACATAACTGTTTCTCCTTAATTGTGCGCTTTCTGTCATCAATATTTTTTACTTTCATGCATGCAGTTGGAGCGTGAATGTCGTTACAATATATACAGGGGTTGCTGGTTAAATTTCTGTTATTTGAATTGTAGTTAGGTTTTTTACTCGCTATAAATGCCGATGTAGGTGTATATTCTGATTCTAATTCGTAACAATTTACTGACTGACCTGCTTCTTGGATTGTAATTTCATGCTGAATTACGTCTCGTAGCAACTGTAAATTCCATCTGGCATTTCCATGAACGCGTACCACATTTTGTCGGATGTTTCTGGCAATTTTATTTAAGATAATTGGTACTTGAAGACTCCCGTACAATTCATGTGTCTGTCCCATTCCCTCAAGACCTCGAATATAATTTTCCATACTGTCGTAAAAGTTCTTTAACTCTCTAATATTTGCGGATGGACTGGGTAGACTAATAAGGCTTTGCATAAAAGCATTCACAATTTTGTGGGGTTGACCAAATCTCTGTTTCAATACATGTAGGGCTTGAGCGTAATTTGTGTTTGTAATTTGTAATCCTGAGATGCACTGTCTTGCTTCTCCGTACAATTGAGACTTTAAATAGTTAAACTTCTGTACGTCGTTTAAGGACAAATTTTCATGTACTGCCGCACAAAAGGAATCCCAAAATGGCGGCCATTCCAATATATTTCCTCCGAACTTGGGTAGGGAAAGCTTTGGTAATTTATGGTACATACTGGAGTTTGAAAATGTAGATGCTGAATGATTTGCTGGCGTGAAACTTAATTGAGTCGGATTTGTTTGGTTGTTTGAAAGTGTAAATTCTACGGCATGCGGGTTTAATTGTGATTGTTTCATAGATGTTGTGTTATCTGCTTCCCGGATTACTTTTACTAATTTTGTTAAAGTAATTTGGATATCAAATTCATACCTGTCGGCTTTTCTACCTCTTCTTGAATATCCTCTTCCGAAATTTCTTCCACAATTTTATCGTTGAGTTCCGAAATAACTGTTTCCTTCTTCCGTATCATTTCTCTGATTGACATAAGAATAAGAATAAGAATAAGAATATTTATTAAATCAAATCAAAGGGCCCGTTTTCGAGCATATACATATATATATAATATTAATTATACAGTAATTTTAAAGATATATTACATTAAATATAAATGATTGAATAACTATACTCCATACTAGATGGTGTTTGAAAATAAATAAAATAGAATATTTTGTCTCTATAATACATAAAAATTAAAATAAAAAAAAAATACATCACTACTCTGTATATTTTGTTTTGGAATGCAAGTTTTCTTATTTCAAAACAAGTACTTATAAATCTTGACACTGACATATTAACATTTTCAGACTAACATAACATCAGCCAAATAAATTGTTCATACTTTGAAATATAAGGAAGTTTTACATTGAATGCTTGCTTCATTAAGAATAAAATCTCGTTCTTTTCATATGTAGTGCATTCTGTTAAAAATGAAACTCGTCTTCAACCTGCATTTTTACACTGCCCACAGAATCTTTTATCTTTATCGATCTTTTATATCTACCTTTCTCAATAGCTAACTGATGAGCACGTTATTGGGCGATCGTTAATAACGCTTTCAATCTCCGTAAGAACTGTTCGTAACATATCCGCATTAACTTGGGATCTTCCCAGAACTTTTTTCAGTGTTGTCTTTGTTATTTCGATCAGTCTCTCCCACCATCCACCATACCACGGTGCTGCTCTTGGGATGAATTTCCAGTTGATTTGATGTTAGTTCAGCTCTCGAGGAATTTGGCATGCCGCTGAAACAAAAGTGGGGGCGTTATCCGAATACACTGTACTAGGGTGTCCTTTCCTACTGACGAAGCGTCTAAATGCTAACACGAAAGCGTTAAGTGTCATATCTGGAACGAGTTCTAAATGTACAGCTCGAACACATGCACATGTAAATAAACAAGTGTACATCTTTTTCAAAATTCCGGTTTCTTTAACATAAAGCGGTCCTGAAAAATCCACACCTGTTGTTGTAAACGGAATCATATCCGTCACTCTATCTTTAGGAAGCGGGGGTAAATCTGGCTGCATAAACGATTTTCCCATGACTTTACGACATTGTATGCATTTCTGTATTATATGGTTCACGCACTGACGAATAGACGGTATCCAATACGACTATCGGATTTGAGTGACTGTTTGTCCAGATCCTGAATGTAACATTTTCAAGTGTGCATCCAGTATAATAAGATCAGTAAATGTATGTTTCTTTGGCAAAAGTATTGGAAATTTTGTACAGCTATCCAACGAGGAATTATGTATGCGCCCACCGCATCTTATGATACTTTTATCGTCAATAAATAGGCGTAGTTGTTTCAATAAAGGCAATTCTTTGCTTCCTAAATTACTCGAAATTTTCTCCTTTTCTCCCATAAATCGTTCGTTTTGTACGTCCTTAATCCATAGATGTATTGCAAATTGAATTTCTTCGTTAGTAATTTTTCCTGTGTGTGTGTTTTTTCTTCTAAGTCGGTATGCTCTGCTGTCCCTGCATTTTCTCACAAATTTCCAAACATAACTCGTAATTCGCAATAATTTTTTCAATGAAGAAAACCTAGATAAGTCAATAATTTTCGAAATTCCGGGCATCGATGTAGAACCAAATGTCTCTGTGTTATCGTTGTCACATGTTGTCGTCAAAAGAGTTGTTTCCTGTTTCGGCTGTTGAGTCCATGTAGGCCAACGATTTCATCTGAGATCCAAGATGGGCCTGGCATCCATAATGTTGAGGTACGGAAAATTTGACTGGTTTCTTAAATTGCGTATGTTTGTATGGGGTGAGCAATCTTTCGAACGATAAGTACATTAATTGGTATTAATTCTGTAGTCTGAGCTCGTAAATAAACAGTAGCCACTTGAAGATGTCTTACCTTCGTATTTGATACACCAAATCCCGAAACTGTTATTACTTCATTTTTTACGTGTTTCAAGTTTAACTTATCTGCAATGTCCTTGGTAATAAAACTGCGCTGTGCATGCACCTTCGTCGAATAGGATGTTTGCTTGACTAAAATGGTTTTCGTCGGACGAGACTGTAACTATTGTGGTTTTCAAAAGTACTTGAGCTCTTACTGATGTCGCTAATGAGTGCATGCTTGCTACTGTGTGATTGCTGTCTGGTTTTCCTGTTTTTCAATTATCCGTTTCTGTTTTATTCTTTGTCTTGCGAATGCTGCTCATTTGTGTCGCAAATACTGGTGTGGTGTCGTTTTCCAATTTTACAGGTTTTTCTTTCGATTTGCAGTGTGCAATTTTGTGACTTCCCAAACAATTAAAACATAACTGTTTCTCCTTAATTGTGCGCTTTCTGTCATCAATATTTTTTACTTTCATGCATGCAGTTGGAGCGTGAATGTCGTTACAATATATACAGGGGTTGCTGGTTAAATTTCTGTTATTTGAATTGTAGTTAGGTTTTTTACTCGCTATAAATGCCGATGTAGGTGTATATTCTGATTCTAATTCGTAACAATTTACTGACTGACCTGCTTCTTGGATTGTAATTTCATGCTGAATTACGTCTCGTAGCAACTGTAAATTCCATCTGGCATTTCCATGAACGCGTACCACATTTTGTCGGATGTTTCTGGCAATTTTATTTAAGATAATTGGTACTTGAAGACTCCTGTACAATTCATGTGTCTGTCCCATTCCCTCAAGACCTCGAATATAATTTTCCATACTGTCGTAAAAGTTCTTTAACTCTCTAATATTTGCGGATGGACTGGGTAGACTAATAAGGCTTTGCATAAAAGCATTCACAATTTTGTGGGGTTGACCAAATCTCTGTTTCAATACATGTAGGGCTTGAGCGTAATTTGTGTTTGTAATTTGTAATCCTGAGATGCACTGTCTTGCTTCTCCGTACAATTGAGACTTTAAATAGTTAAACTTCTGTACGTCGTTTAAGGACAAATTTTCATGTACTGCCGCACAAAAGGAATCCCAAAATGGCGGCCATTCCAATATATTTCCTCCGAACTTGGGTAGGGAAAGCTTTGGTAATTTATGGTACATACTGGAGTTTGAAAATGTAGATGCTGAATGATTTGCTGGCGTGAAACTTAATTGAGTCGGATTTGTTTGGTTGTTTGAAAGTGTAAATTCTACGGCATGCGGGTTTAATTGTGATTGTTTCATAGATGTTGTGTTATCTGCTTCCCGGATTACTTTTACTAATTTTGTTAAAGTAATTTGGATATCAAATTCATACCTGTCGGCTTTTTCTACCTCTTCTTGAATATCCTCTTCCGAAATTTCTTCCACAATTTTATCGTTGAGTTCCGAAATAACTGTTTCCTTCTTCCGTATCATTTCTCTGATTGACATAAGAATAAGAATAAGAATAAGAATATTTATTAAATCAAATCAAAGGGCCCGTTTTCGAGCATATACATATATATATAATATTAATTATACAGTAATTTTAAAGATATATTACATTAAATATAAATGATTGAATAACTATACTCCATACTAGATGGTGTTTGAAAATAAATAAAATAGAATATTTTGTCTCTATAATACATAAAAAATTAAAATAAAAAAAAAAATACATCACTACTCTGTATATTTTGTTTTTGGAATGCAAGTTTTCTCTTATTTCAAAACAAGTACTTATAAATCTTGACACTGACATATTAACATTTTCAGACTAACATAACATCAGCCAAATAAATTGTTCATACTTTGAAATATAAGGGAAGTTTTTACATTGAATGCTTGCTTCATTAAGAATAAAATCTCGTTCTTTTTCATATGTAGTGCATTCTGTTAAAAAATGAAACTCGTCTTCAACCTGCATTTTTTTACACTGCCCACAGAATCTTTTATCTTTATCGATCTTTTTATATCTACCTTTCTCAATAGCTAACTGATGAGCACTGATTCTAAATTGAGTTAAGCTTTTTGATACTGAAATTTATTAACTTGACATAAATATGCTTCCCTTTTGAAGATGTTTTTAAATTTAAAATAAGTACGCAATTTTCCTTTTTGAACATTTGCATAATCGTCTATAGTATTTTTCCAGTAAATCCTATATCTACCAATCAAAATATTTTTAACTTTTTCAACGTCAAAAGTTTCTATATCAACATCAAGACATTTTAAAATATATACAATATTAGAATACCAAGATGACTTATTACATGTGTGATTGTCAATACTTGTGAAAAGGGCTTGTTTTAACAAATGATCCTTTTCTAAATCATTAATTCTTTGCAAAAACTTAAGAATAGAACAAATAATGTCAATATGCAATGGAGTACGACCTAACTCTCCCATAACAGCTAAATTACATGACTTTTTATTTACCCCGAGAATGTATTTGTAGAACTTTAAACTTAAGTTCTCGCAATCAAACTTAGACCTACTAAATTTGTTCTCAATATCAAAGGGGTTGTTTGTTTGACATTTTGAAAAATTAAAGGTACAAGTTCCCCAAATTTCTGAGCCATATGTTAAAATTGGCTTTATTGTGTGGTCAAAGATATGTAAACAACTATCAATTTTTGGGATGTTATCACATAAGTTCATTCACATTGTATTCCTGTAATAACTCCTCGAAATTTCCGCTCACTCGCTTTATTAAATTCGTGACTGCACCACGATGTCCAGCTCGAATAGCTTTGAATTTAGAACTCATCGTTCTTTTAGTCACGGCACCAATATGACTTGTATTCTAAAGAAATAATGAAGAACGTCTTCAGTTGGAAAGCTAGTCCTTAGAAACGTCCGTTGTCGTCAAGCTCTATCAGCAACAATAGCAGGGGGGATTAATTAGATGGCGCTACAGTCGTCGGTGACGTCAAAAAGTCCGCCAAATCAATCAGCTAAAAAATCGACGTTTAAACTATTTTTTTTCAACTTGTCATGCTTTTATTATAATTGATTTTTAAAGTTTGTAAGTTTTATGAGCAATATAGTTTCAATACGACATAGAAACATTGTCCAAAATAACTTGTATTGGCTATTTCTTTATCCTGTCCGTTCTAAAAATTATCAGCCATCTTTTTTGTTCGCCAAAAACATCGATCGAATTTAAATAACTTGACGTTTGCGTATCCAAATACGGAAAAGAACGATAAAAATCTTAAATGAACCGGGTAACCTATTTCAAATTTCTACACAATTATGAAGCCATCATTTTTTACTGTAATACATCAATTTAGTGACCACCAGTCATGTCATTTTGTAGCTGGTTTTGGCTGCGTTTCATGTTTAAAACAGTGAATGTTCAACTTCTTTTCATTGTTCCTGTTTCCAAAGTACTCTAAAATACTGATTTTATTAGAGGTATGAATGAAATTGTGATTAAAAATTGTTGTTTTTCACAATTCCATACGATACTTCCATTTCAAAGTAACTAAAACCCTTCTTGATCTCTACACAAATTGACGGTGACATTGTTTTCTTTTTCAACATACGTCATATAACGTTAACAAAATATGTGTCAGGGTCATGTGCATAGTGACAATTTACACATTGGAAAAGTGAAACAAAGATCATCGTTATTGCGTTTGAAACTGTGCGTCTTAGAAAATTTCATTCATACTGGATACAAATCTGATTATATCTATAAGTTAAAAACCTTGCTTATTTGATTATCTCTTTACTAAATGAGCCACAGTAATAAGTGCAAAAACTAGCTTATCAAGTCAAAGAAGAAAAATTCATAGAGATGTTTTCTTACAAAATTAAATTTATTCAAATGGCAAATTCTTGATAAATTTAACAATCCATTGATCATTAAGTAAAAGGCACAAGATTTGTCCCACCAACTTTCATTTCCGATATAAATATCCAAAAATAAAATATACAATACTTTATTTATAAATATATGTATACCAGCTGATACAGCAACCTGAAGAATAGAAGCCCCATTTTGTTTTTTTTTTTTATCTAATAAAATACCCTGAGAAATTTGGCAAGGGCTACTAGCTGTGCTAGCTAATCTAATAATTGAATTTTACAATAATAATGATTTTAAAATTCAAAATTATGTCACTTATAATTTTAAGTATTATTTTTTACAGAATTTCTGTCAATATTTTTGGTATACTTATCCTTTTTTGTAGGATATTATCTAGGCAGTACTGTATTGTTCAACTAAGAACCATAGGCTTCAGTTAAAAGGCTTTTTTTACTTTAAAGAAACTTATTGTGACTCTTGGTCCCACTTTTTAGAATATAAAATATATATGATCAGTACTATTTATTATTTTTATTTCAGAAAGATTATTCAAATTGTATAAAATATGTTTTATTGCATTAAACATTGTTAGAAGTATTTAAAAAAAAATTCTACAAGGAGTGATTCCATATCCTATTATAAAAATTATAAAGTAAATTTCAGCCAGAGCTAATTTATATCAATTCAGCTAGGTTTCTAGGTGACATTTCTTAATTTTTCCAATTTTTTGTCTTTTAATTTTTACCTCTAATCCTTCTCTGAAAAGTATGGAAGTATCTCTTCTTAATATTATAATAACATAGTTGTAAATCGAATTTCTTTTATTTTCTTCTTGATTTTTGTAAAGTAAACTCCTTTTTATTCATTTTGCTGGGTTTTTATTTTTGACTGGTGATATCAAGGGGAGATAACCACTTACACAAATCGGCAAAAAAAACACCGCTTCGTGTTGAAAATAACTTGACGTTTGCGTATCCAAAACTCTATTGCCTAGATATTCATATCGAGTGTTTGTCTTAACGAGATGCTTTATTAAATTTAAATTCAGCCCATCATTTTTAGTTTCCTCGAAAATATTTAGATTTTTCGATCAGGAGACCAGACAATTTTCACACAAACTTCAAATTTGAAGATAAAATGAAGAATGAAGGGCTTTGAGTTGATTTGTAAGTTTTGACGCGTTAAAACTATGTATATTCAAGATTATTTTGATCAATAAGTTTTTATCATGACAGTGGTATTTAAGTGAGTAAAAATGAGGTTTGTCTCATCCGTAGTTTTACTGAATTTTCACGGTCACGTGACTATATTGTTGCAATTTACAACAACAACTTTGTACTAAAACTGAGAATTCCTAAAGTTTTACAAAAGTTTTCCAATAATGTATGAATGTACATTTGTATACGCAAAGTTTATTGCACATATATTACAATCGATGTGTTACACAGTGGACACGCCATTCTCGTATTTAACCACTTTCGTATGCATATCTCGTGAAACACATGACCACAGCGGGTAACCTTTCCTTTCATCATTTCTTGCAAACAAATACTGCAGTTATCCCTGTTTAGCTGAGAATTTGATGCATCTTCTAATGTAGTAGTATATTCCAAGACCCTTTTCCTCTGTCGAATAGTATTTAATAAAACATTAATACCGAAGAATACATTGACCAGCAACATTGATAGTAGTCGATATAAATCAAACCATGTGTAGAATCCATAAAATACTGTCCAAACACCAACACAAGCTGTAGGCATAAAAATAACAAGTGTAATCGTGTATACAGTAATTCGTGTGTAAAATATCACATCATCAAAATTTTCCCAGAATCCCTGGCGACTTTCATCAAATTTATAGAGACAAAATATAAAAAGCGAAGCAAATGATTTTATGAGACTACAAACGGAATAAGCTGTTGTAAGAAAAATGCCCAAATCTTTCATTGAATACTGGACTATAAGTCCGTATAGTATTGCCACACATCCCATACAAAATGCAATATGCACGCCGATAACTCTAAGGGTGTTGAATCCTGATGCTTGCATTGCTACCACATCCGCACTCGCCAATTCTACGATAATTGAACAAAATTCTGCCGAACAAACTGCAAGAAATACAATTCTGCTGGACAAAAAGATACCACGGTCAAACGGCTCCATATCAAAGAAGATCATGTCTGTTGTACACAAATATACGTTTACGATGTAACATATAAGTAACCCGAGCTCTTCTTGTGTGGATTCATACATCCCTTTTACAATGAAATAGCAGAACTTTAACAGATGTTTACAAATTACAATTGAAATTGTAGAAAATGCTATAACGGAGATTACAGAACAACAACACATGCCGAGTGTGGTATAAAATACCAATCTAGTTTTGTTGATATCTTGATCAAGGTCAACCACGAGCCAGTTGTTAACTAGGCACACAGTACATAAAACTAAAATAAATAGAAAACTCCTTTCTTTGGAATATGTTTATGTCATCAAATTCCAATTCTTCCAAACGTTGGAGGTATAGATTTACATGCCTTTCCCCTTCAGGAGATAAGACTCTATTCTCAGACACATGAAGGAATAACAAAACAAGAAACAAAACTGTGACTATAGTTAAGGCGTTGAAAATCCAATCAGGAGAAATTTGTAACACCGTTCCTCCCATGAAAAAGAGGTAAAAATGCACTGCGAACCGATATAATGTGTTAACCTCATTAAACCAATAATAAAACAGAATTAAACTAATTTGCACTAGTTTTAGAATGATTAAAATATGCACAGGGTATTCTGGTGTTTCTCCACACTTTATAAACAACGATGTTACAAGCCATGCTATAATTATATTTGAAGTTCCCAGCATAATCCTGAAGACGGTCAGCAAAATGCTGTATGGTAATCCAGTAACAACCAAAAGAATTAAGAGTCCTGAAATTTAAACAAAAATAGCAAATTATTAGCAGTGGTTCTCAATAACCGCATCTTGTCGAAAGTAGCTATCTTCTCGTAGCATTTTTAAAATGTATTAACCACTGCAAAAACTACTAAAAGTAATAGCAGCAACCTTAAAATGAATGAAGAAAATCTCTTACCGCATTTATATTGCAAAATTATGTTCCTAATCCATCCTTTTTTACTCTCAGTTGACAAACAATGTTCATCTCGCCATTTTACTTTAAAAAAATGTGCCGATTCTATATTTATAAGAATTCGTAAATAAATCGAATTTGACGGTAATATTAAAGTATGTTTTGTAAAATATAAGCTGATTGATTGTTGGTTGCTTTACGACCAGTAGCAAATAGTTTATGTATGTTCGGGACAAGAACAAATTAGCAATACTTAGTACATAGTGATGAAATAATTAGATAGGTTCTGTTATATGAGTCGACCGGGGTGAAGGTCGGGGAAATTTGGACTACCAATGAAAAATGAGAGTATATTGGATAGGGAACGAAATGTTTGCTTTGCAACAGTCCACCCACGGACCCCTCAAAGAGTTGTTGTAAGTGTTCTTATCGTACATAGTGATGACACAATTAGATAGGTTCTGTAATGTGAGTCGACCGGGGTGAAGGTCGGGGAAATTTGGACTACCAATGAAAAATGGCGCTCTCTTTACACAAGACACGTCCAACTCTGACCTGACGTGGCTGCGTACTTATACATCCCGCACAGCCAAACGGTCTACTCACTTTGAAAATGGTTTTACCGACGGTCGGAGGCAGACCAAAGTGACCACATTTACTTGTCAGTCATCCATGGGGACTAAAACAAAGGCAACACGAGCTATCCGACATTGAAACATGTATACTGCATCAATAAAACCTTCGCATTTATTTCTATCCGTTAAACCAATTGCCTCTACTGATTTTTAGTTAAGAAATGAATTAGAATTGACTGCTCGTACCATAAAAAAATGATTTAGTATATTTTAATCATCATTAATTTTGTTATAACAGAGAAGCGAAATATACCAAAGGGACCATCAAAAGTCCATAACAAACTATCAAAGTCATGGCAAAAGAAATGAAAAACGACGACAAGACAAACAGCAGTCCACAAAACACAACATTTCAACAAAGACTGATCGAGCAAAACAAACCGAACAAAAAACTGGCGGGATATTATAAACTGTGTTTTCAAGAATGGAAACGTCAATAAAATTGAAAGTGTTTAAGGATGAATGAGGATTGGCTCGCTCATACAGTCCCAGTTATAACTACGAACTTTTATGTTGAAAGACATGCATCGAGTCGCCCGCTCCCACAATTGGCTATTTATTTCTGATTATGCTTAAATACTTGGACAAGATAAATGTTGGTGATTGAATGAGGATTGGCTCGCTCACCACCGTTGCATTTACTAGTATTTGAAAGGGTATTTATCAGCTTGGCCGCTTTCATGACAACTAATTTTTGTTGATGATCTACAAGTCCTTGGGTATTTCACTTGTATAAAGAAAAAGAATAATCGGTTTTTATAAAGGTTGGTAATTTAAACTATCACCATTATTAATGTTAGGCTATCTCTTTATATAGATCACTGTATGTAGAGAAGATATTTGGGTTTCGATTCGTCGTTTGTTTCTGTTAGCTTTAAATGAAAATAAGGTGATGTAGTATGATTGCCAATGTATTGATGGGGTCTTCTCAAAGGTATTTTTGCCAACTGCTAACACCTGGAATTTGTCAGGATTAGCTTGCATTTTATTATATTTAAACCAGTCAATCAATTGTTTGGATTCATCTTCTAATGTAGATATTAGATTGTCAAAATCAGGACTACAGAACTACAATGAGCTCTGTTTAATAAAATAAAAAAATATCGTTCATAAAAATTTTAAACAAAAGAGGTCCAAGAATAAAACCCTGTGGCACACCTTCCTGGATCTCAGCCCGACTACTTAGTATGTTGCCAACTTTTACTTGTTGTTTTCTATTGGATAACTATGAAATTAAAAGGGATACTGAATGAGAAGAAACATCATAAAATGACTATTTGCCAAGTAAAATTTAATGAGGTAAGCAATCAAAAGCTTTGGACCGGTTCATTAAAACTGCTGCTATGCAATCTATTTCTTTGCGTTCCGTTATGTCATTTGGGGGGTTTCCCTTACTTGGTATTTTTTCCCGCTAAACATTTTTGCACTTTCGGCTGAGGGTACATAAGGAATTTGTATAGGTCTGTTCGATTAATGCGAAGTTTGTTACAAAGTTGGAAAGGACGTGTTGTTAGTATATATTCAAGTTGTTTGCGTTAGCTTTCCCTCCCTCCCCCTCTTTCTAGTAGCAGCTTTGTACTCTTGATACTTATGTAAGTATATAAGTAAATTATATACATGTTGACATTGATACATATATATGATCTTTATTGTTTTTGTTGATTTGTTTAATTATATAAAATTTATGTAATCTTTGTAACGAACGCACAACCCATTTTCTTGTTTGTTGTTTATTTTAGTTAGATCAGAAAATATTTATTTTAGTACGAATGAAATAAGGTAGAAAATAAATGCTTTTTATCGAGGGCCTCTCTTCATTCCTCTTAAAGTCTATTAAGTAGTGTGGTCTGACATCCATGGCCTCGTCTTAACCCATACAAATATGGATTGGTCGAAAAAATCTGACAGTTGAGTTTCTAAAACCTTTTCATATAACATGGACAAAAATGGTAGAACACTTACTGCTGGTGTATAATTATTTTTTAATAAAGGATCATTTTTTAAGAAGTGGAGTTACTTGTGCCTCGTTTAGTCATCTTGAAATACACCAGAGTCAATAAGAGCTGTCAGTTGTGGCGAAAAAACAGATTTACTATGTTTACAATTTTGACTGGAATTCCGTCACAGTCAGTAGCCTTTTTAAATTTTATTTTATTTATATATTTATCTTTTCCAATTTCCTCAGCTATAGTTGAAAAAAGTTTTAAACTGTTCTGTAACTTATTTTGTATCCGTCACAATTTTGTTGTTTTCACTCAAGACTATTAAGTTATTTTGTTGGCCTGAGTGACATTTTTTTACAGAAAAAAGGTTTTATATATAAAAAAAGAAGATGTGGTCTGATTGCCAATGAGACAACTCTTCACAGGAGACCAAACGACACAGAAATAAACAACTATAAGTCACCGTACGGCCTCCAACAATGACCAAAGCCCATGCCGCATAGTCCGCTATAAAAGGCCCCGAAGTGACAAATGTGAAACAATACAAACGAGAGAACTCACGGCATAATTTATGTACAAAAGAAGATGAACGAAAAACAATTATGTAACACGGAACAAACGACAACTACTGAATTACAGGCTCCTGACTTGGGACAGGCACATACATACAGAATGATCCCAACCCTCCCCTAACCTGGGACAGTGGTGTAACAGTTTAACATTAAAATGAACTATAAAAATCAGTTGAAAAAGGCTTAACTCATCAGATGGATACAAATAGAAGTACATCTAACAACACACAAAGTGGACGTGGCCAGGTACTTGTACATCCCAACAACAAAAAGACACTAAGTACAGATCTGAGAGTACTAGCAGTTACTGACATGCCAGCTTTAGACCTCAATTAAACTGATTAAAAGATTATGACTTCATCATATGAAAATAAATACAATCCCTCCCGTTAGGGGTTTAGTATCATACCATCATAAAATATATGAGAACATAACTCGTATCATGCCAACAACTGGCATCGGTATCTAGTACATTTATGACATTCTTTTCATAATTCGTTTGAATTTCATTTATTTCATGTGGAGTTTTTTTAAGTCACTGTTAAAATATTCAATATCAAAATTTCTGCTACTTCGGTATAATGTTTTTTTTTTCTTTTTTGATGTCCAATCAAAGCGATTTAACCTTTTCTGATAAAAAAAAAACGTACATCGCCTCAATTGAAATATTGAATAGCATCTGTTTTATCCCTTATACAATATCATGTATATATATATAATTATTTCCAGCATTGTCCTGAATCTTCATAGTACAGATACTTTATTTCCCACAGGTCTTGGGCAAAATGATTATTATACTGTTAATTAATTCCTGTTATTATCAATACGACAGAAAATTCATTTCCATTATCATCCTGCCGCCTCCCTTTTATGAATACAGTGGTTGCCACTTAGAATAAAGAAATATTTAATGTTTGGATCGCTCACTTATTCATGAAGAAATATGGGAAGTAAATCCTATTACAAGTCGTAATCATAAAAAACGCAAAAAGAGAATTTGTTTCCAAGGAATATTCTGAAATATATATATAACTGATTATTAATTCGGAAAGACTGTCGAACTTCTCGTATGTAATCCGCTTGACAATTTGATTGGAGGGGGGAAAAGTTAAAAAAGTGTTTCAAAATAGGATATAACTCCACCATCTGATAAGCTAAGACATTTTTTGTATATATTTAAGACGTTTACCTATAATATTAATTACAGAAATAGACTTAAGATTGTTGAAAACATTATCAAATGTCCATTCAAAGTTCGCTAAAAAATTCGTTGGGATCTTGCTACGAGAAAATACTTTGAATTATATTACCACGTTTAAAACAGATAGACATTGCGGGGAATCAACAAACGTAAAATTTGAGAATAGGGAGAAAAAAACCAAATCTGTAATAAAGTATATAAATTTGTCTCTAACAAACATTAAAACATGTGAATTTATTCATTGCTTCTGTTTTTCAAAGACATTTCTTTTTCAAAACTTCATTACTCAAAAAATATTTCCGGGTAAAAAATTGTAAACTGGAAGAGAGGTGTTTTAGTTTAATGAGTCAAAATAGTGTCAGAAAATTAAATGCTAATTAAGATATTGTAATAAATTCACAAACATTGTTATTTTCATTAACTTCTAAAGAAGAAAGTTGATATAGGGGGTCTTCATTTAATTGCAACACTTACCTAAACAACGCACAATATATGATGCCCATCCGAGGTATTGGTAGCTAAATCTGAAAATTGTATCCAAGAAACCAAGGAAAATCACTCGTATACTTAAGGCAAGGATGTTTTCCCAGTTTATATTCTACAAAATAGAATTGTAATCTTCCTGATGCATTTTGTCATTAATTATTCATAGTCGTTATGAAGCAATTGTGTAAAATGAGTCTTGCACATCAATAAGAGATTCCTCCCGGTTTGTACTCTCTTACAAAAACGTTAGTTTTCTGGTGCAGTCTACTGAGTTATCTCCCAATAATAAGTAAAATAAGGGAGATAATAACAATTATTAATTGTATTTGTTCTGTTCATCCATGTTCTCGTTAAATTGTAAGAAATCAAAGGCGTCGTCACTTTGCTCATGGAACCAATAAACATAAACTTAAACTTAACGTCAAAATATTAAACTCAATACTGATATAAGCTGAAACCTGATATCAAACATAAAAGTCTAGTTCAATCATCCACTTAAAAACAGATTGAATCAAATAACTATGACTGTCTCATATTACATATATTACGGTCTTACCCTCAATGTAGCCATTTCTAACAAAATACAGTCTGGAATTTTCTCTGGTCTATAAATAAACCTTACTACTGCAAACGTGACAATTTTTTAAACAAACAAAGGACTTTACAAATATAGCTGACGTTTAAAACTAAATAATGTGTATATGTAAGAGAATGATGATATTCATGATTAATATCTGCTCCTATTTTGAATTATGCATCAGAAACTGGTCAGTTAATTTTAGATACTGATGCCAGATGACATGCAATTGGTGCAGTTTTTTTCTCACAAATTCAAGATGATAAAGAAATAAAAAGTAAAATAACAAAAATACCGAACTCCGAGGAAAACTTAAGGTTATTAATAGACCAGAGTAAATTCCACTTTATAATCGAAATTGCTACATTGAGTGTAAATCGCTGTATATGTAACCGGAGGCAGACATTGTAAAAAGTAAAATAACAAAAATACCGAACTCCGCTGAAAATTCAAAACGGAAAGTCATTAATCAAATGGCAAAATCAAAAGCTCAAACACATCAAACGAATGAATAACAACTGTCATATTCCTGACTTGGTACAGGCATTTTCTTATGTAGAAAATGGTGGATTAAACCTAGTTTTATAGCTAGCTAAACCGCTCACTTGTATGACAGGTCACATCATTAGATTCCAATGGTGAAATTTTCGGGACTTTAATTAGAAATAGTTTCCGAGTTAAGGTCAATTCAGATATTTCTGCAACTTTCAATAAATGGTAGTTTCTTCCTTGCGGTGTTATCTCCAAGGAGGGTTTGTGTTTTTTCCCTTCAAAATGTGATGGAAGTACAGTCGACAATCTTCGGGTTTCCGCTAGCTGTTACTGTTTCGGTATTTAACCCATGAAAAGGCGGCGTTTGGTGAGATAACACTATAAGGAAAGATAGTTCGCTCTTTCAGTGTCGGTTCCAAATATATTATGTTATGCTGAAGATAATTTTCATGGCATAATTGTTTTAAAAATGTTTATAAAATAGACGAATAATAAAACAAATTACTATATAGTATCTGATTGATCAAAAGTTCAAAATAAGAAGTGATCATGCTTCTTTAGACGGCTTGAATTTTTTTTAAATCCAGAGGGGATAGTAGCCAGTTGGATATCTGTTTTAGAACCTTATAATTTTGTTATTGAACACAGAAAAGGCAGTCAACACACAAATGCTGATGTCTTATCTAGAAAGCCATGTCGGCTTTGTAAAAGGGATGATATTCCAGGGTGTATTAAAAAAATGATTCCCGTTAAAGTAAACACTTTCACTACTGTTTACTTTAACGGCTGAAAATGAACATGATTTTGATGAAGAAACAATCCCATTAATGGAGGACTATACAGAACAAAATGAAATTATATCGCATATTGAGGAATTTGAGGTCCCTGATGAAGTAAATGAAAAGCTAGATTTTTCAAAATAGTGACGAATATGGACTCGTGAAGATATTAAATTATGGCAAGAAAATGATTCAGATTAAGCTAAGGTTATTGAATTCGAAACTCGGTCTGATTAAAAAAACCAGTCGCTAAGAAGTGTCTGGCTGCTTTCGTGAAGTTAGGAAATTATAAAATGATTGGGAATTGGGAATTACTGGAAATAGTAGATAGAATCTCACATAAACAATATGAAAAATCTGGTGAAACTTATTTGGTTTCAGTAGTCCCCGAAGATTTAAGAACTAAAACTATGAGGGAACTTCATAACAATAGAATTTCAGTTCATTAAGGTAGAGACAGAACGTTAGTGTCCATTAAGCGAAGGTTCTATTGGGCTGGTATATCTTCAGATAGGTTCTTGGGTGAAGGAGTGTTCTGTTTGTCTCCGAGCAAAGCGAAGTCCTGGATTAGGTCGTTACTCTGCAATTTCAATTTTGATTTCCTCTCGATCGGATATGCATTGATATTGGTGGTCCTAAAATTGGACCTGGGAATAAAACTGTATGGGATAAAATATAGGAGTTACCGATAGAAATGAAATAGGGTTAAACCTTTATAATTTTGCAAAGAATAATTTCTAAGATAACTTTATGACATAATTTATTGATGAATGATATCATTTGACTGTATTGTGTCAATATACTTTGTTATTGGTCGTCCCACTGTCCATACAAGTAGGACGTTGATAAGATTAACCCTAAATTATCAAGGCATCTCCAGGTTTGCCTGTGAAACAAAGAAAACACTTGTTTCTATCATGCATAACAAGCAAATACAACCCGATCAACCGATTTCCTGGTTGACTGCATATTTATGTTATAGAAGATCAATATGCAGACAACCTGATAATCGGTACGTATGTGTTTTGATTGTAATTAAATATGAAAACTTTATCGTCTCAATGATTTAAGTAGCAGAGACTCAGGTCCTAGCGGAAGAACCCGGAAGTAGTTATTATTGTATGTGGTCTTGTCATAGTTAATAGTTGGATAATTCACGGTTTTCCTGGTTTGAATTTGGTTTATTGTATTGAAATGTTGTGTTTGTCTAGTACATAGAATATGAGCATTACTAAGGCGTCGTCACTTTGCTCATGGAAGCAATAAACATAAACTTAACGTCAAAATATGAAACTCAAAATTGATATAAGCTGAAACCTGATATCAAACATAAAAATATAGTTTACTCATCCACTTAAAAACAGATTGACACAAGTTGCTATGACTGCCTCCTGTTACATATATTACAGTCTTACCCTCAATGTAGCCATTTCTAACAAAATTCGGTCTGAATTTTCGATTTTGAAGTGGAATTTACTCTGGTCTATAATTAACCTTTACCAATGAACTAGGATCATTTATACGTGACAATTTTTTAAACGAACAAAGGACTTTACAAATATAGCTACGTTTAAAACTAAATAATGTATTTATGTAAGAAAATGATAATCGTCATGATTAACTGCTCCTATTTTGAATTATGCCAAAGAAACTGGTCAGTTTTTTAGCTACTGATGCCAGTGGACATGCAATAGGTGTATTTTTTTTTCACAAATTAAAGATGGTGAAGAAAGGATTATTGCATATGCCAGTAAAATGTTAAGGGACACTCAGAGAAAGTACTATTCTACTTACATGGAACATCTGGCAGTATTAATTTAACAGGGTTCATAATATTAGTTTTAGACATTATCTGATTGATCAAAAGTTCAAAATAAGAAGCAATCATGCTTCTTTAGATGGCTTGAGGTTTTTAAAAATCCAGAGGGGATGGTGACCAGTTTGATATCTGTTTTAGAACCTTTTATTTTTGTTATTGAACACAATTAGGCAGTCAACAGACAAATGCAAATGTCTTATCTAGAAAGCCATATCGGCTTTGTAAAAGGGATGATATTCCAGGGTGTATTAAAAAAATTATTTCCGTTAAAGTAAACACTTTCACTGCTGTTTACTTTAACGGCTGAAAATGAACATGATTTTGATGAAACAATCCCATTAATGGAGGACTATACAGAACAAAATGAAACTATATCGCATATTGAGGACTTTGAGGTCCCTGATGAAATAAATGAAAGGCTAGATTTTTCTAAATGGTTAGGAATATGGACTCATGAAGAAATCAAATCATGAAAATAAATGATTCGGATTAAACTAATATTATTGAATTCGAAACTCGGTCTGATGAAAAACCCAGTCGCGAAGAAGTGTCTGGCTCCTCTCATGAAGTTAGGAAATTATGACGCGATTGGAAATTACTAGAAATAGTAGATAGAATCTTATATAAACAATATGAAAAATCTGTTGAAACTAATTTGGTTTCAGTAGTCCCCGAAGAGTTAAGAACTAAAACTATGAGGGAACTTCATAACAATAGAATTTAAGTTCATTAAGGTAGAGACAGAACGTTAAGCGAAGGTTCTATTGGGTTGGTATCTCTTCAGATAGGTTCTTGGGTGAAGGAGTGTTCTGTTTGTGTCCGAGCAAAGCGAGGTCCTGGATTAGGTAGTTACTCTATTCTGTAATCTCAATTTTGATTTCCTTTCTATCGGATATGCATTGATATTGGTGGTCCTAGAATTGAACCTGGGAATAAAACTGTATGGGGTAAAATATAGGATTTACCAAAATTATACAGGAGTAACCCTATTTCGTTTATACCGGTAAATCCTATATTTTACCCCATACAGTTTTATTCCCAGGTTCAATTCTAGGACCACCAATATCAATGCATATCCGATAGAAAGGAAATCAAAATTGAGATTACAGAATAGAGTAACTACCTAATCCAGGACCTCGCTTTGCTCGGACACAAACAGAACACTCCTTCACCCAAGAACCTATCTGAAGAGATACCAACCCAATAGAACCTTCGCTTAACGTTCTGTCTCTACCTTAATGAACTGAAATTCTATTGTTATGAAGTTCCCTCATAGTTTTAGTTCTTAACTCTTCGGGGACTACTGAAACCAAATTAGTTTCAACAGATTTTTCATATTGTTTATATAAGATTCTATCTACTATTTCTAGTAATTTCCAATCGCGTCCTAATTTCCTAACTTCATGAGAGGAGCCAGACACTTCTTCGCGACTGGGTTTTTCATCAGACCGAGTTTCGAATTCAATTATATTAGTTTAATCCGAATCATTTTCTTGTCATGATTTGATTTCTTTATGAGTCCATATTCCTAACCATTTAGAAAAATCTAGCCTTTCATTTATTTCATCAGGGACCTCAAAGTCCTCAATATGCGATATAGTTTCATTTTGTTCTGTATATTCCTCCATTAATGGGATTGTTTCATCAAAATCATGTTCATTTTCAGCCGTTAAAGTAAACAGCAGTGAAAGTGTTTACTTTAACGGAAATCATTTTTTTTAATACACCCTGGAATATCACCCCTTTTACAAAGCCGATATGGCTTTCTAGATAAGACATTTGCATTTGTCTGTTGACTGCAGTATCTGTGTTCAATAACAAAAATATAAGATTCTAAAACAGATATCAAACTGGTCACCATCCCCTCTGGATTTTTAAAAACCTCAAGCCATCTAAAGAAGCATGATTGCTTCTTATTTTAAACTTTTGATCAATCAGATAATGTCTAAAATATTTAATTAATATTATGAACCCTGTTAAATTAATACTGCCAAATGTTCCATGTAAGTTGATAAGATTAAACCAAAATTATCAAGGCATCTTTAGGTTTGCCTGTGAAACAAAGAAAACACTTGTTTCTATCATGCATAACAAGCAAATACAACCCAATCAATCGATTTCCTGGTTTTCTGCATATTTATGTTATATAATATCAATATGCAGACAACCTGATAATCGGTACATATACGTTTTGATTATGATTAAATATGGAAACTTTATCTTCTCACTGATATAAGTAGCAGAGACTCAGGTCCTAGTGGAAGAACCCGGAGGTAGTTATTATTGTATGTGGTTTTTAGCAGTTGGTTAATTCATGGTTTTCCTGGTTTGAATTTGGTTTATTGTATTGAAATGCTGTGTTTGTCTAGTACATAGAATATGAGCATTACTAAGGCGTCGTCACTTTGCTCGTGGAAGCAATAAACACAAAATTAACGTCAAAATATAAAACTCAATACTGATTTAAGCTGAAACCTGGTATCAAACATAAAAATATAGTTTACTCATCCACTTAAAAAATAGATTGACACAAATTGCTATGACTGCCTCCTGTTACATATATTACGGTCTTACCCTCAATGTAGCCATTTCTAACTAAATTCGGTCTGAATTTTCGATTTTGAAGTGGAATTTACTCTGGTCTACAATTAACCCATACCAATGAATTACGATCATTTATACGTGACAATTTTTTAAACGAACAAAGGACTTTACAAATATAGCTACGTTTAAAACTAAATAATGTATTTTTGAAAAAAGATTGATAATCTTTATGACTTTGACAGATTTTTACTAATTAACTGTGCAATAATACCAGGATGCTTAACATAATTATCTAAAATTAGCATGTTTTTATATAAATTGAATAAAAATAATAGCAACAAAACACATTTCTCGACTAATTTGTATAAAAAAAAAAAGGAAAAATAAGAAGGAAAAACATAGAAAGCGTGAATCCAGGTAACTAATTTTCACTGCCATACGCGAGTATTACTATTTCATACTGATCACGCAACAAACATGTCTGCCATAGGCAATTCTGATTGGTCGATATAGGTTACAAGGTGGGCGACACAGGCTCGGCTGAGCCTCTAATTCGAAGGCATTCTCATTGAATTATTTATTCAAATGCATCAGTTCTCTACATAATTGCTTTGTTAAAGTGTATAGCTGTGTGGATTATTTTCGAGTTATTGCTCTTAGTACCATTGATAGTAAGAGGAAAGTATGCAAATATATTTTTTCTGTCAAAAATTAAAAAAAAAGTACTTTGGATAATGTATTCTCGTTTATGTTTACAATAGACCATAAATCTGTAGATCAAATGAATTTCAAATATAAATCGACTTTTATACTGCAAAATATGTTCTTGAGCTCACATCTGATACTGGTCTGCATATTTACCTTTATTTGTCCAATGATCTGATGTTTCGATATTTAAATAATATCTTAAAATTCATTTGGTTTTATTGATTGTTGTTTTAAAAAGAGATGATGAAACTCGTGAGCCGATTAACCCACCAACATTCAATTGTGTCTGTTGAATTGAAGGAATGGTACGCTTAGAAGTCTTTTGTCAATTTGTTTTTAGTCATGCAAAATAATCAAAAACACATAATTGGGACTTAAGGTCACATCCGTATTCTGAAAGACTGAATTATCATAGAGCTGCGCCAGTGTATTGTATTGATTGTTACATGTATTGATATGTATTATCTCCCTTACTCCATGTGTCATGAACATGTATGATTATTGATGTGTTATTTCCCTTTATTGTTTCCCGCCTGACATTGATTATTAAATGTGCATTCCTTACGATCACATGTGTTAGTTTTCTCTGCTAAATGGCGTGGCGGCAGCGGTTTAAGAAACCCACAGCTCAAATAACTCAAGATTTTGAACATTATTCCACTCAAGTTAAAGGTGAGCAGGAAAATTTGTCATTGATTTTGACTAACACGACAACATTTTCTATTGTTGGACTTAACTGATCTTTACAAAATGGCAGGCACACGTGCTCCAACACAATGGTCACTCTAAAAAGAAGAAACAATAACATCGATTGAAGCATGGAGACAAAACTTGCAATATACATTGTCCCTTGATCAAGAGTTCGCAGCGTTCCTCGTAGATGGATTTACTTGGCTGAAGAAAACCAACACCAGTCTTTTGCGTAGCATTGCTGACGATGGCGAGGAGGTTGCCGAAGCTAACCGACGAACAGCAGCCCAAAAGTGCACACATTTGGACCTTATGCTTGGGCAAATAGCAAATTACTGTCCGATTATTTCAAGAAACACTATAATAAAATATTCAACATCAATTAATTCTATTTGGCAATCAATTCGTCTACACTACGGATTTCAGTCTACTGGTGGACAATTTCTTGATTTAAATATTTTGGAACAAAACGAACGTCCTGAGGACTTATTTCAGCGATTGGCTAGTTTTATTGACGACAATTTGCTTCATGCCGGTGGCAATATTCATCACCACGGAGAAGTCCCTGAAGCCGATGAAGAACTATCGCCTTCTTTGGAAAACCTGATTGTGCTTACTTGGTTAAGACTTATTCATCGTGACTTGCCCAACCTAGTGCAACAGCGATATGGAACTGAATTGCGGTCAAAAACATAAGCTTCTTTGAAACCTGAAATTTCACAAGGTCTTGATAGTTTACTCGACGAAATTCATTCAACCACTGACGCCAAGGTTTTACGAGCGTCAATAAAAGACAAACATTTTGACAGAAGTGCAAAGAAGTCAGATGTATTTTATGTAAGCAAGCTGGGCGTTCGTCCCAACATTTTTTAAGTTTCTTGTAAATATTTACCCGATGAAGACAGACACAATATGTCCAGAGTTAGGCAATCTAATTGCACAGAAGTAGGTGAAAGTGTGTCTGAGGGCAATGTTGATAATGAACAAGTCTCATTTTTAAATGATATTGTAGGTCCTAGTAAGCTTAGAGTTGTATCTGCTTTAAGACGGGTGAGCACTAAACAGTCCCCTCACTTTAAGGCATTTTATAAACATTTCCCGCTTGAGCTAACACTAGATACGGATGCTGAGGTAAGTATGATAAAGGCTTCTTCCGCGGATTACATCGGCGTTACAATGAAGAAAAGCAACCATTCCGCTTTACAAGCTGACGGTGTTGCCCCGTTTAATATAGTAGGTGAATGTCATTTCACACTTTCGAGGGACGGGATCTAGTTACAGTTAGAGGCCCTAGTAGTGAACGATTTAGACGTTGATATACTCTCCGGTATCCCTTTCATGTCGTCGAACGACATCGCGATTTTTCATAGCAAACATAACATCGTAATACGCGACAAGGTAACTGTTAATAATGGTAGCTCAAACGAGGAACTTAACTATAGTAAAACTCGCGTTCGTAGAACACAGGCTTTTCTTATCCGGGCTCCTTCAGCTAGTTCAGCAGTTTGGCCAGGATGTTACGGCGAATACGATATCCCATCGGAAATAGAATCGGATTGCATCCTTGCGATCGAGCCTCACACTGACCATTCTCATACGAAAGATTGGTCTAGTCCGCAAATTGCTCAGTCTGTCGCAGGCAAAATACGCATAGTAGTGAATAACACATCGGTACCGCAATTCATACAACGAAATGTCGAGTCCGACTCACGACTACCGTAGACAACGCACCAAAGGCTCACGACAATATCCGTGACCTAAAAAAAACCAAACTACATAGACACAACACATACTTCCCACTTTTCCAAACAAGTCTCTGTAGACCCAGATATTTACTGTGTCCAGATCTCCAAACCAAGGTTAATGAACTTCTGCGAAAGTTCAGTGAAGTTTTTAGTCCTAATTTTGAAGGGTATAATGGGGCAATAGGTCCCTATGAAGCATCTGTTAATATGGATCCTGTCCAGCCTCCCCCCAACGGAAAGGTAGAATGCCACAGTATTCAAAACATAATTTGGTTGAACTAAAAAAAATTTGACGTCAAACGTTACCTTAATGTTGCATCAATTGCCAAAGACGGTTTGCTAGTTGTTCGGCGTTGTGATCCCCTTGCTCCACCCAACGAATTGATCATTGTTCCACGTAGCGTTCTTGACGGACTCGTCATCGCTCTACATATTAAGTTGGACCATCCGTCAAAACACCAATTAAACCTCGTCTTAAAACGACACTTTTACGCTTTAGATATGCCAAAGGCGGTCGAACAGGCTAGTGACTCTTGTCATATATGCGCGTCTTTAAAACGGTTCCCTAAGAGCCTCGTCGAACAGTCTTCAGCAGACCCACCGGACTTATCTTACGTGGTCTACGTTCTAAAGCGCAACCGGCAACTGATCCTGGTCGTCAGAGAAACTGTAGCTCGTACACTAGTACTTGCTTTATCAAAGACGAAAAACTGGATAGCTTGCGTGATGGGTTAATACACTTATTGATACCTTTAAAGCCTTCAAACGGTTCCAGTGTTGTCGTTCGAGTTGACCCGGCCCCGGGATTTCGCCCTTAATGTGACGATTCCTATTTAAAGCAGCTCAACATATCAATCGAAATTTGTCGCGTCAAAAATCAGAAAAAAAAATCCAGTTGCCGATAAAGCTATCGCTGAACTTGAAGACGAGTCATTTCGTGAAGAACTCGATCAGTCTCCCCTATCTGAAAATACATTAGTTATTGCTACCACGAGACTTAATTCAAGGCTTCGCCAGCGTGGATTGTCCTCCCGCGAGCTATGGACTCAAAGAAATCAGTTTACTCGTGAACAATTGCCATTTTCTGACATGAACCTTATTCGCGCACAACACGAGGCCCGAAATAAAAATCACGGATTTAGAGAAATTTCGAAATGCAGTAGACCCGGTTGTCCGATCCCTGATGTTTCTATAGGGGATTTGGTTTACCTTTATACCGACAGGTCGAAGACTCAATCGAGAGATTGGTACCTAGTAGTAGCGCGTGATGGCGAATGGTGTTTCATCAAAAACTGTTCATGCAATCAACTCCGCGCCTAGTCCTACAAAGTAAAACTTTCGGAATGTTATAAAGTTTTAAACACCATCAATGTCAACCGAAATCCAAGATACTCTCGAAACGAATATGAGCTGGAGTCCGATTGTGATGACCATGATGAAAAGAGCCTCCCTGGGCCTATCCATGACCTACCACCAGCTCGCGCGGAGCCCCGCCTTTTCTTATTTGCGAAAATATCGACGTTGTTGAAAATCTGGACTATCCGCCTGGGCTACCTGATATATAATAGTCTAGAACGTGACATTACAGATAGTAAGTCAAGCAATGAACAAGATAACAAACACATTCTCCATAAGCGCTCCGAATTGAAAACGCCAGTGCGGTTTAAAGATTTCATTGTCTTTTAAATCTAATGCTCACTCATCCGTAGGTTGTTAAGATAAGTCATATTTCTTTCTGGATTTCATTTACTGATAATTATTTGTTTATTACAATGTACATGCAATAAACAAATAATTATCAGTAAATGAAATCCAGAAAGAAATATGACTTATCTTTGTTTAACTACTTATACAATATATATACATTCATTTGATCGCATTCGATGAAGATGTAGTAGACTTTGAAAGAGAAAAAGAAATATCAGAATTATTTTGTATTGATAGTTATGTGTTTTGTTTATGCATATTGATCACATTTATTTTCTTTCATGTTCTTAAGATAACAGATTACTAGTTAACAATTGTGAGCATATTATTCATTTATATATATATATATATAAATTCAAGAGTCTATCCTAAATTGAGGTAAATTATATGGCCTTCCAAACCGTTTCGATTCCTAACATCACTGAAGAGACATTAATTGTCGAAATCCGAATATGGTGTACTAATTTTTGCACCTTTTGTTAGCGGTATACCATCCTCACCGCAACTTTGTTGTTTTCTGTTTGGTATTAAATTAATAAATAAGACCAATTTTGTTATATCTGGTGATCCGTTTATTTGGCAATCGCCAATGGCAGTCAGCAGGGTTTAAGAACATCCGTTGTTCGACCTGCTAGTCAAATGCGTTTTGTTTAAATATACTTTTTTCACTTTGTTGGTCTTTTAGAAAATGTTGTCTGTGATGTATTTAGACCCCTCTACCAAGAAATTTGTTTTGCATGCACACGTATAAAAATTGCGGTTTTTATCCAACGCAATCATAGGTTTGAACGGTGTTTTCAATTTAGACTTATTAATATTTTTTCGTTTGGGCTTGTATTATATTTGCCTTCGGGTTTAAATGATCCGTTCATCCTATTTCGACTCTTCAAAATTCAAGAGTCTATCCTTAATTGAGGTAAATTATATGGCCTTCCAAACCGTTTCGATTCCTAACATCACTGAAGAGACATTAATTGTTGAAATCCGGATATGGTGTACTAATTTTTGCAGCTTTTGTTAGCGGTATACCATCCTTACCGCAACTTTGTTGTTTTCTGTTTGGTATTAAATTAATAAATAAGACCAATTTTGTTATATCTGGTGATCCGTTTATTTGGCAATCGCCAATGGCAGTCAGCAGGGTTTAAGAACATCCGTTGTTCGACCTGCTAGTCAAATGCGTTTTGTTTAAATATACTTTTTTCACTTTGTTGGTCTTTTAGAAAATGTTGTCTGTGATGTATTTAGACCCCTCTACCAAGAAATTTGTTTTGCATGCACACGTATAAAAATTGCGGTTTTTATCCAACGCAATCATAGGTTTGAACGGTGTTTTCAATTTAGACTTATTAATATTTTTTCGTTTGGGCTTGTATTATATTTGCCTTCGGGTTTAAATGATCCGTTCATCCTATTTCGACTCTTCAAAATTCAAGAGTCTATCCTTAATTGAGGTAAATTATATGGCCTTCCAAACCGTTTCGATTCCTAACATCACTGAAGAGACATTAATTGTTGAAATCCGGATATGGTGTACTAATTTTTGCAGCTTTTGTTAGCGGTATACCATCCTTACCGCAACTTTGTTGTTTTCTGTTTGGTATTAAATTAATAAATAAGACCCATTTTGATACATCTGGTGATCCGTTTATTTGGCAATCGCCAATGGCAGTCAGCAGGGTTTAAGAACATCCGTTGTTCGACCTGCTAGTCAAATACGTTTTGTTAAAATAAACTGTTTCACATTGTTGGTCTTTTGGAAAATGTTGTTTGTGCTGTATTTAGACCCCTCTACCAAGAAATTTGTTTTGCATGCACATGTATAAAAATTGCAGTTTTTATCCGACGCAATCATAGGTTTGAACGTTGTTTTCAATTTAGACTTGTTTATATATATATATATATATATATATAAGTGCCTAAGAATGTAACTTTAACACACTAATGAGTGTTATAAAATTAGTTGTTATATTTTATATTATCACGCAATATTTCGCTAAACAAATTAGCTTCATCCGGCGTGTGCATCTCTCAAGGTGAAATCGGATGCATGACAAAAAATATTTTGTAGCTTGAACTACACAAAATTTGAGTAAAAGTTTAACAAAATTTATTGATGTTCTATAAAAATATATGTTTGTAAATTGTCTAGAATATATAAAATATTTTTGCCGCTTATTGTACATAGCAATTCTTAAATCAAAACAAATAGTTGTTTTAGTTAAATAGAATGAAGTTCAGGATTTATTCCTTTGGTTTTGGGTAGAACTGTTTTTCATCTCTCTCATTAAGTCCATCAGGTTCAAGAGTACGTAGCTGATGCATCCAGAACCTTTCTCTCTGTTTTCTCCTTTGGGAGTCCCAACATTTTTATGGGGGATCTTGAAGAACGCATCCTTTTGAGTGTGCCATACAAGCCCTTGTCATGGCTCCGTTTTATTGATGATATTGACATGAAATGGAACGATACTGCAGAACATTTACAAGATTTCTTAGATCATTGTAATCAGTTCCATCATTCAATTAAATTTACATCTGAATTTTCAAGCGAGAAAATTGTTTTTCTCGACACCACCACATTTGTAAAAAACGGGGTCATTACAACTGATCTCCACACAAAGAAAACTGATAAACACCAGTTCCTTTCTCCAAAAAGTTGTCACCCGAAACACTGCTCCAGGAGCATACCTTACAGTCAAGCCATCAGACTAAAGCGAATTTGCTCCTCGGAATCCAAACTCAACTATCGTTTGGGACAACTAAAAAAACAACTAAAATCAAGAGGATACAAAAGCAAAAACATCACAGACGCTTTTGATAAAGCCCAAGAAAAAGATCGAGATATCCTCATGGAATACAAAGATAAGACGACCCACGCAGATAGAATTCCGTTTGTTGTCACCTTCCATCCCGATTTGACAAATATTTCATCTACTATCCGCAAGCACTGGCGTCTTATCGAAAATGACTCTTCCTTAAAAGAAATTTTCCATCACCTCCTGTTATTGCCTATCGCAGACCCAAAAATCTCAAAGACATACTTGTCACATCTAAAGTAAAGAAACAAGAGACTTCTAAAATTGGGTGTTACAAACAATGCGGAAGAACCAATTGTATGTGCTGTAAAGTCGCCATCACTGACCACTCTTTCAGCAGCACAGTAACAAAGCAGCGATACAACATCTATGTTACATCTAATTGCAAAACGGAAAATAGTATTTATATTCTTACTTGTGGAACTTGCAAGCTGCAGTATGTTGGTGAAACAGAAACGAAATTCAACATCAGACTTAACAATCACCGGTCTTTTTATACAAAAGGAAGAAACTGTCCAATTACGAGACACCTCTTAAGAACAGGGCATACTTTTGAAAATATCACCTTTCAAATAATTGAGGTAAACCAAAATTGGGACTCCCAAAGGAGAAAACAGAGAAAGGTTCTGGATGCATCAGCTACGTACTCTTGAACCTGATGGACTTAATGAGAGAGATGAAAACAGTTCTACCCAAAACCAAAGGAATAAATCCTGAACTTCATTCTATTTAACTAAAACAACTATTTGTTTTGATTTAAGAATTGCTATGTACAATAAGCGGCAAAAATATTTTTATATATTCTAGACAATTTACAAACATATATTTTTTATAGAACATCAATAAATTTTGTTAAACTTTTACTCAAATTTTGTGTAGTTCAAGCTACAAAAATATTTTTTTGTCATGCATCCGATTTCACCTTGAGAGATGCACACGCCGGATGAAGCTAATTTGTTTAGCGAAATATTGCGTGATAATATAAAATATAACAACTAATTTTATAACACTCATTAGTGTGTTAAAGTTACATTCTTAGGCACTTATATAATTTAATGTAGTAACTGCATCAGTTTATTTACAAACTGATCCACACCTAGATAGATTGAATGTTGATTGTTGCTATTTTAGACACTATATATATATATATATATATATATATATATATATCAACAAGTCTAAATAAAAAATTTGTTTTGGCATGCACACGTATAAAAATTGCGGTTTTTATCAAACGCAATCATAGGTTTGAACCATGCAAAACAAATTTCTTGGTAGAGGGGTCTAAATACAGCACAAACAACATTTTCCAAAAGACCAAAAAAGTGAAACAGTTAATTTTAACAAAACGTATTTGACTAGCAGGTCGAACAACGGATGTTCTTAAACCCTGCTGACTGCCATTGGCGATTGCCAAATAAACGGATCACCAGATGTATCAAAATGGATCTTAACTATTAATTTGATACCAAACGGAAAACAATAAACTTGTGGAAAAGATGGTATACCGCAAACAAAAGGTGCAAAAATGAGTACACCATATCCGGATTTCGACAATTAATGTCTTTTCAGTGATGTTAGGAATCGAAACGGTATTTGGAAGGCCATATAATTTACCTCAATTTAGGATAGACTATTAAATTTTGAAGAGTCGAAATAGGATGAACGGATCATATAAACCCAAAGGCAAATATAATACAAGCCCAAACGAAAACATATAAACAAGTCTAAATTGAAAACAACGTTCAAACCTATGATTGGGTTGGATAAAAACCGCATTTTTTATACGTGTGCATGCAAAACAAATTTCTTGGTAGAGGGGTCTAAATACAACACAAACAACATTTTCCAAAAGACCAAAAAAAGTGAAAATGAATTTTAACAAAATTCTTTTGACTAGCAGGTCGAACAACGGATGTTCTTAAACCCTGCTGACTGCCATTGGCGATTGCCAAATAAACGGATCACCAGATGTAACAAAATGGATCTTAACTATATATATATATAAACTGTTCTTACTGATATGAATCCAGGCCATCATTAAATTTAATATCGATGGCTGCACTTCAGACTGGATTTCATACAATAACACATAATTTATCAGACAGAGTATGGGATTACAAATATGTGCAAAGCCTAAACAAAGAAGAACGTCAATGAAGGAAAAACAAGAGAAACATTTGAGTCTTGCTGCAAACTGTAAAAGTTTATTTCATTTTATGAAGGCCATAGATTTAAGAAGAAATTCATTTCAGTGATAAACGAGACGCAAACGTAGGAACATTTCAATACGTGACTTTATTAATTAGGCATTATCATTTCGAAAGTACGATTTACATTGGGAAAAGTGTATTCTTCTGATGAGTATTTTGCAAGGTTTTGTCCTCGATGTTTAATTACTTAGTCGTTCAAATTACAATATGTATGGAGATGTAGTACGATTGCCAATGGGACAGCTATCCGATTTTTTAGCGATACTTTCATCATATGAAGCTAAATAAGATATCAACGTCCATTAACTGCAGGCTTTTTTCTTCCAGTGTAAAAATAAGAGATATGGTATGATTGCCATTGAGACAACTATCCACCAAAGTTCAAATGAAGTGGATGTAAGCAATTATAGGCAACCTTATGGCCTTCAACAATGAGAAAACCCATACCGTATAGTCGGCAATGAAAAGCCCCGACATAAAAAATGTGAAACAATTCAATTGAGAAGACAAACGGCCTAATATATTAAAAAAACAATTTACGAAAAACAAATATGATAGGCATTAACCAACGACAACCACTGAACTACAAGCTCCTGACTTAGGGCAGGCACATATAGAATGTGGCGGAGTTAAAACTAGTTTGCTACCCCCAACCAACCAAGCCCCAACTTGGGACAGTGGTGTAACAGTACAACATAAGAACAAACTATAAAAATCAGATCGATAAAAACAGAAAACATTTAACGAAAACACAGACCGGACGTGGCAGCGTATCTATACATCCCACAACAAAAAAGACACTAAGTAAAGATCGGAGAGTACTCGCAATTACTGACAGCTAGCTCAGAGCCAATAGCAACTAATAAAAAAAATCATCCATCTAAGACTAAAATATCAATCAGTACACATCTAACATACAATTGATTGAGTGTAAAGACGTCCTTAACAGTCAGAGAAAAACATGACCTTGTGCAATGAAAAAGACAATTTACGTAGTAGGTTTTATATATATATATATATAATACCGTTTCGATCCCTAACATCACTGAAGAGACATTAATTGTCGAAATCCGGATATGGTGTACAAATTTTTGCACCTCATGTTTATGGTATACCATCTTTTCCACAAGTTTGTTGTTTTCTGTTTGGTATTAAATTAATATTAAGATCCATTTCGTTAGATCTGGTGATCAATTTATTTGGCAATCGCCAATGGCAGTCAGCAGGGTTTAAGAACATCAGTTGTTCTACCTGTTAGTCAAATGCGTTTTGTTAAAATAGACTTTTTCACTTTTTTTGGTCTTTTGGAAATTGTTGTTTGTGCTACCAAGAAATTTGTTTTACATGCACACGTATAAAAATTGCGGTTGTTAGGGAGCTACCATTTGATTTTTATGGGGGTAGGATGAAATTTGAAAAAAAAATAGGCAGGACAGGAGTTTTGAGTAAAAATAAAAGGCAGGATGAGATTATTTGCAAAAAAAAAAAGGCAGGATGACAATTTATGTAAAAAAAAAAGTCCGGATAAACTAAAAAAAAAGGCAGGACCGAATAGAGTGAAAAATAAAAAGGCAGGACCGAATAGAGGGAAAATAAAAAGGCAGGACAAAGTTTTTCATTCTAGCCCCCCCCATAAAAATCAAATAGTAGCTCCCTTATCCAACCCAATCATAGGTTTGAACGTTGGATGTCTTAAACAGAGAACAACGATCAAACGCCGATACAAAATAACTTACTAAATAATAAAGTTGAAAAATTTGTTTCTTTTCAATAGAATCTACTCGACCAAATGTGATGTGATATTTGGAAATGGAAACATTAAAGACTGTGCAATCTGCTGGTAGATCTGTCCATTTGTTTTAGTTAGGAAACATGTGTATATTGATATGATTGTCAATATGGGAAAATATATAGAGCTACCAACGGATGTCATTTATAGAATTAATGGGCTTGATAATACAGCACGGCACAATACAAAGAAACGAATAAGTCCATTATACTTTTATATATGGGGATTGGGAGTTTCAGTTGAAACAGGTGATACTAATCACATGCTATTTAATGGGATAATCTCGCACATATCGTTATCTTCTGTATTATCAACTTATTCCTAAGACCAAACTATCTGTCATTGATTCCTTCCAGATGTCATTATATCATTATGGTATAACGATTGGTAAAACGTTGCCGATATTCTTCAATACTCTCCAGGTTTAAGTATAAGGAAAAATCGACTTTAAAAGCTTTTACAAGAAATTAAAATTACAGACAAAATTGTCAATCATTCTTGGGAGTCATGCAATCTTCTTCAAGAAGGCATTGCACGTCTTTATTGCTATAAAAGGAAAATAACAAAAATACCGAACTCCAAGGAAAATTCAAAACGGAAAGTCCTTTATCAAATGGCAAAATCAAAAGCTCAAACACATCAAACGAATGGAAAACAACTGTAAAGGAGAAATAAGTATTAACAAAAATACCGAACTTCAACCTAAATTGAAAAAGGATGGAAGTCCATTTATAAAACCTGACAAAATCAAACGCTATACTATATCAACCAATAGAAATAAAAAAAACAACTGCCATATTCTTGACTTGGTACAGGCATGTTCTATAGAAAATTATGCGTTAACCCGGATTTGTAGCTAACTAAACCTCTCACTTGTATGTCAGTTGTTTTGTAGTTGCGTTATATTGACAAAATTGGGCGAGCAACCCTTAATGGTCAAACGTAACAGTAATTGGGATACAGCCGTCAAAACTGTAAACATACATCACCGACATACAAACACAACTGACTTAAAAATTCAATGAAACTTAAACTTACGGACGCCATCACGAGTTGGTTGACCGTTATGGAATAACCGTTTCACAGATGATATCGGATATGTTCCTTATGTCGTAACTACAATACCCTTCCCTTTTCACGAATGTGTCCTACCGAATTAGACTATTCACCGGATTTGTAATAACATAAGCAACACGACGGGTGCCACATGTGGTTCAGGATCTGCTTACCCTTCCGGAGCACCTGAGATCACCCCCAGTTTTTGGTGGGGTTCGTGTTGCTTAGTCTATAGTTTTCTATGTTGTGTCTTCTGTACTATTATTTGTCTGTTTGTCTTTTATTTTTAGCCATGGCGTTGTCAGTTTATTTTCAATCTATGAGTTTGACTGTCCCTCTGGTATCTTTCGTCCCTCTTTTACAAATAAATCTGACAAAGACGCTATCAAAAAATGTTGTTTTAGTTGATAGTATATACTATATAGGAAAATTCAATTTCAAATACACTTACCAATAATTGGGATCCAGCAGCCAAAATTGTGTTAACATACATCCTAGCCATTCAAACACAACTGACTCAAAAATTAATACAAATGAATATGACAAGGACACCAACAAAAAAGTTTAGTACATACAGTGTAGTAAAACAATTTCATGTAGCACTTCCGATAAAATACAAGTTAAGTAATATGAAAACAACACTTTAAAAACCTCATATGTCACAAATATCGAGTCACGTAAAGGGTCCTACAACCAAATTGAACCTAATAATACACAGACAAATAAAAGGAAAACTGTAAAGTAAATAAAATAATTCACAACGTCTGCACCTAGAATCTATTACTCAAGATTATTATTATATCATTTGTGAAGTAGACACTGAATATTTATCTATAGGTACCTTCCGATGAACTTTTTGAGAAAATAGACAAGACGTTCTTTGACAAAACCCTGGCTCATTCATGTTTTGCCACATGACGTTTTACAAAGTCTAAGTAGCATGTGCAAGCTCTTGGATATCGTCTGTGTTGAGAAATGTATATCCCGCGGGTTAAATTGAAATATAGCTGCAAAGGTGAGGTAACATCATCAACATACCTGTATGTGAAATTAAACGATCTAGCTTCTATAATTTTGTCTGAAAAACTCCGACTGATATGAAAGTAATAATAACCAATATTGGAAGACAAGGAGAGGCGCACAGTTGGTTCCCATGGGAGTACCGGATGCAAGTTTTACTGAAGACATAACAAAAGCAGTCTTAACATACTTTTGCGATAGCTGTCCATCTAAAGCTGGAGATAAGTTTTTGGGTCACAAGCATCAAACATAAAAAACTGTGTTCATTGTTTACCAACAAAACAACTATTCAACACACATTACTTATCGACCTCAATACACTGATACTTGTCGGAAGTCTTTCGTGTGCAGATGGACAAATGTTTCTGTTGTGTTGTAATCTGTCTTCTACACAGAAAAATATTTATTGATGTTGGTGATACTGTAATTACTAGAAGTTGCAGAGATTTTTGTCTTCCTGAATTTGAAATACAATGACTCGGTATTAGCCTCAAGCAAACATTGTCTTCATCTGGCACACTTTTATATAGACACAAAGGCGAACAAAAAACGAAGTGATAGTAGAATATTCTGCAAATGAACATCAAGCAGAGGAAAACAGATTTCAAACTACTTATTTTTATACTGATGATCTTGTTCTGTTGTTTCTTGACAATATTTTTATGCACAATGTTACTTTGATTTTTGATGTCCTGTTTATGAAAGTAGTTTGGTTGAATTATGGAATAACCTGATTTTATACGGATATACTATATTTTCCAGAATTAATCGGTTAAACTGAAAAAAATTTCCAATTAAAGAAACATTGATCTAAATCCATATTTACCAATTTATTCCAGGTAATAAAAGTGATAGTAGAATATTCTGCAAATGAACATCAAGCAGAGGAAAACAGATTTCAAACTATGCAATCTACTTATTTTTATACTGATGATCTTGTTCTGTTGTTTCTTGACAATATTTTTATGCACAAACCTCTGCACCAAGTTTTGAGATGATTCTACCGAATCGCAAGGAAGAATTAGGACGTGCACAATCGTCTTCATCGCTGACGGGGGACGAACAACGTGTAACTAAGATTTTCAAAGCCCCAATCACTGTGGGAAGAGTTTCATTAGACTTACAGGACGTCAAAAATTTTCTTTGCGACATATTATCAGACAAGAACATTGACTCTTTCCTTTCGACGTTGAAATCCGAAAAATCTTTAATGATGCCGGCAGCATGGTTTGGAATAAAACGGAAGTTACAATACCAGATACAATTACTTGTTGTTCTTCCCAATGAAAGAGAACTGATAGTGTATTTGGATCCACTTGGAAGCCCACCTGAACTTGATGTGCTCAGTCGAATATGTAAGTACTTGAATCACCAATGTGTGTTTGAAACATTCTGCACTAGTACGGTAGTGGCTATGAAGGGGAATAATTTCAAAGGCTTTCTCAATTCTGTAATCTATTTTTTTGCATGCACACTTTTCTCGAGACATCTTAAAAGTCTTAACAATAAATTTTCAGGGACCAGTGCTTAAGTGAAAAGTGATAGTTTTGTAGAAACAAAAAGTCAGACATCACAACCTGTGGAAATTAAAAAGTATTAACAAAAATAAAAACGAACTCCAAGGTAAATTAAAAAAGGGCGATAAGATTTCAAAATATGTTAGACGAACATAAAAAGTTCAGTTTTAAATGATCCGTGTGACATATTTTATCTTATAAAACTTATTTAAGAACCTACTTGTTTTAATAGAAATGCTAAAGCAATTCTTTTACTAATAGATGTTGTCTTAACTAATAGAGAAGGCAACTGTGGTAAAAACATAATTTTGGATGTTAACAATATGATTGCTGTGCTATAGTAATATGTAACCGACCAATGATTAAACCGAAGTACATAAACTAAAGAAGTTTTAAAAACTTGGACGAACAAATATAGAATTTTAAGGATGAACTAGGATAATGTTACTGATGTTAACACTGCATATGAAAAGTTTCAATAGCTTTGTTCATGTAGCAAGAAAACACGCACCTTTCAAAAAAAGGAAAACTTTAATACCATACATGAATAAAGAACTGAAATTAGCAGTCTATAAATAGAGAATGTTATACAACAGTTTACAAAAGTCAACACTGAAAAAGTGGGAAGCTTCTAGAGCTAAACGGAATTTTGTTACCAAATTTGAAAAAAAAAAAACAATAATCTGTAAACATCTATGTTATTTCAAGATGTACACGTGGCCTTACGCAAAAGATTTCTGGCCTACAGTTAAACCATTTCTAACAAATAATGCGAGGGCCAATAACAAAGACATCATTTTACAAGAACACATGGCTAGACAGACAAATCAGGAAATAATATGGAGACCTTTAACAATTTCTTTTTTTATGTAGTCAAGAACATAGGAGATAACAACATTGTCATCGATGAAAAGCATCTAAGTATTCATGCTATTATAAAAAAAAAATATCAAGAATTGTCATCGTCAGAAAACTGAATTTTTAACCAATAAACGAAAATTCTATCTTTAAACGAATAAATTAATTAAATGTTAAATAAGCTACAGGTATTGATGGAATTTTACCAAAACTGTTACACTATGCTGAATTGTAGTTTCAAAACCAATAACTGATATTGAAAGTTTGTTATTGCCTACTTGACTTGTGTGGCGGCGGTTCATTAACAAAACAGTGTTCTTGAAAAGGGTAATTACAGCCGTAAGTGTGCTCCCTTCCATTCCAAAACAGCCATTGAGACTCAACTTTAAGATCATTTAAAAACCCTTTCTAATAGATTTCTCGCTGAATTAACATAAGTTTTGTCTGTCAGTCGACTTTACCACTCATTATCGAAGACTAGGAGAAAGCCCTAGACAATGATAAATACCTGGAAGCAATTTTAATGGACTTGAGTAAAGCAACTGGTTACTTACCTCATGACTTTGGTTCTAGTGAATCTGCTATTAATATATTAAATAGTTACTATGACTTTTAGAAAACAAGTGTCGGAAAATGCTTGATATATAAAGGTGTACCACAGGGTTCTATACTAGGCCCCGTTCTATTTAATATTTTTATCAAAGATATTTTTCTTTTTTGTAAAGAACTGTGACCTGTATGATTATGATGATGACAATACCCTCTCAAAATATGGTTCTTCTTTGTCCTCAGTATTTAAATCCTTAGAGTAAGACAGTGGCTCTTATTTCGTGATTCATTTCAATCAAAATGCAGGCTAATGTAGAAAAATTTCGAGCCATATTAACTGGTAATAAAACCAGTGATTTTCCTACCTTTTTCAAATGGGGCCTGGGCCCTAGGCAATTGGGAAAAATGTGTCGTATAACGTATGAATTGGGAAGAAATAAATCATTGGGTTCAACATATTTTAAGGATGTACATGTTATTTATTACTTAAAAATTCCAATTTACTTTCATGTTTTAATTTGAACATATCAGCTCAGTCATACAACCCTGAGAATTATTGCAAGTTTACTTGTCAGTAAGATTTCTCTCACAGACACTTAAATGGCATGGTATAACGTTTTCAGTGCTTAGTTCTGAGCTAGAGACCAGAGTCGACAACTGTCACTGATTAGGGTCGCACCCAGAGTGAAATTGACGGTCAGTTTCACTTTGTATAGTAGAGTTCATTTCAAGTGAATTATGCTCAGGTGTTTGGGTAGAAACAAATTGTTTAGTGTTAGTACTTGGGTTTGAGGTGACTGCTTTAGTGCCTTTATCCGCCACAACCACGGCTTCATCCTGTTCTACATCCGTAAAAGTAGAAACATTTTCGTTCAAAATATATCAGTCCCTGTAGTATCTTCAGTACTAATTTTGGATTTTTAAAAGCTAAACAAGTTTTTTACAATCAGTGGCATCTCTGCCTTTTTTTAATTTGCGAACATAATATTTTGAATAATGAGAGGACATGTTGTCTGTTTGGGCATGCTCGATTCACAGAAAAAAAAATAAACCAAACCGGCAAATCTTTGCTCAGGACGACATTGCCGCTCGAAAAAGCATACAGTAAAAATTTACGTGTGAGAAAATAATGAAAACCTTTTAGTTTTTCATGTTTGCATGTATTTACAATGTTACTCAGATAATAACACAGCATCATCACTTCATATCATTCTAAATTCTTACTGTTAACCACCGGACGTCATCCAAATGCTGAACTAAGCTTTCCCATTGTAAAACTGGTTTACGGTCGAAATATGATAGTTACCTGTCTTTATTCGACGTGATTACACGGGGAACAGTACAACAACCTATTTTTGAACCAAATCCTAAGAACAATAAAATTATCAATTACCTTTCCGCTACAACTTGATTGAATTGGGAATTTTACGGGTTAAATTGGGAAAAATTTTAGGTATTTTCTGATTGGGAACAGGGCCGATATTCGGCCCTAAAATAAAACAGGAAAATCACTGAAAACACATAAGATAAATTGTCATCACATGTGATGATGAAGTTAAGCTACTTGGAGATTTTAAGCTTGACTTTAATAAACACCTATCAAACATCTGTAAAAATGCAGCCAGACAATTAAATGTTTTAAAACGGATTGGACCAAACTTTAATAAACTGGCAAAATTGACCATTTATCACGTCAAACCTAAGTTACTGGCCACTAACATGGCACTTTTGTACCGAGCGCTGAGATTCATCTAACATGACTATAACAAACTAATACGAACAATTACCTGAACAATATATTCAACTCCAAACACTCAAAATCAGACGGATGAGAACCATATCATTCGAAAATTACAATGTTGACAAAATCCAGTCCTGAGTTCTTACACAATATGATTAATTTTAAAGATAACTTGTAAACTTTTAGATATTAACTCGCACTTGATATACTAGAACCATGACCTTCACTACAAAAGAGGGACGAAAGATACCAGAGGGACAGTCAAACTCATAGATTGAAAATAAACTGACAACGCCATGGCTAAAAATAAAAAGACAAACAGATAAATAATAGTACAGAAGACACAACATAGAAAACTAAAGACTAAGCAACACGAACCCCACCAAAAGCTGGGGTGATCTCAGGTGCTCCGAAAGGGTAAGCAGATCCTGCTCCACATGTGGCACCCGTCGTGTTGCTTATGTTATTACAAATCTGGTAAATAGTCTAATTCGGTAGGTCACATTCGTGAAAAGGGAAGGATATTGTAGTTACGACATAAGGAACATATCCGATATCATCTGTGAAACGGTTATTCCATAACGGTCAAGCAACTCGTGATGGCGTCCGTAAAATTTACGAAGGGATGATTTCAACTTCACCATTTGGAACTCTTGGTTTAATAGCTTCCTTGAGCATCAATCCTCTATCAAAATCATGATAAGAAATACAAACCCGGAATATCGTATCAAGTGGAGATATATACTCCGTATGCAGGCGCTGCTGGAATGTTGCTACATAGAAAGGGAAAGTTCACAATTGGGAAGCTGAAATCATCTCTTTTGTCGTAAAGTTTTGTTTTCAACCGACCCTCATTGTCAATTTCTAGATGTACAAGTTATGGCAAAAAGAGCTTTACTTTGAGGCAGCAAAGCTGTGGAACTCCGTGCCTAACCATGCACAGAGTAAATCAACTTTTGGACAGTTCATACAATTTATTTTAACATGGTGTTCTGCAGATAACTGTTTCTGTAGCACATGTAGACAACAACTTTGCTGCCCCACAGCTGAAGTCCTCTAGCCATTTAGTGTTTTGTTTATTGTTTGCTCTTATTTTAATTTTAAAAGCTCTTTGACTCCTTTTTTCAGGTTTTTCCTAAATGTGCTTGCTTTGATTTACGTATGTTGCTTATCTATAATGTTATGCATGTGTTTTATCTATATATGTACTGTACACTATCTTATGTTTGTAACATGAATGGTAATTATTTCCTTTGTTCTTCGAGTGAGTTAACTTCTGTTATTTTTAGAGGAGTGCATTAACTGAATAGAATTTTAGTTAGAGCACTCTCGAATCCCGCCGTTGACCGCTTTTCATGGGAATAGCAAAGAATGGGAGAAGCTTAAACCAGTGCTCTAACTTCCATCTCGGAAGTGGTTAATGCACTGTCTGACTCCGCCTCCCTGGACTAGTAAATAATGAAAGAATAAAACAAAACGTAATAAAAATGACCATAAATTTTCCTACTGTCATTTTTGTTGGATACCTGTTTTTACTGTGTCGGAATTAATATTCCAAAAATATCTGTCACTGGATGTTTAGCCTTTTCTCCATTTTACAGAGGTCTATCTCCGTGAATTGAGGATGCTTAAAATATTTGTCCATGAACCTTACACAATTAACCGATCTCTTTCCTGTTGTTGAGAATGGAAGAATAGTATATTCATAATTGGTTTTAAAAAAATGTTTCCTTTTCATCACAACGTTTAACTCTTTGAAACTACACGTCTTTTTCGAGGTTTGAATTCAGAAAAACATCGAATAAAATGTTGCATCTATCCCCCCTTAAGAATTTTCCGGTAGAATTTTTTTCAATAACATATTAATGACTGTCGAGTCTGTAAATTCCACGGCAATACTTCATTTACATGTACCTGCATCTGAAATACAAATCCTACTGACATCTGCTGCATGGGTTAATTTTCTGAAAATGAGACGTAATAATCACGTCACTTTTTGATTGACATATTTAGTTCATTAAAAGCACAGTCAAATTTTATTGGTCAGCATTTAACCTTTGACATGTGTCATCGCCAATTAATGTTACAAATCATATAAAGCCACACCTTACTAATCTACTGAAAGCTCGCTTTTCGTGAATTAAATACGTTAATTCGTAAAAGGCGTGCTCTATATATATATATATATATCAGTGATGTTAGGAATCGAAACGGTATTTGGAAGGCCATATAATTTACCTCAATTTAGGATAGACTCTTGAATTTTGAAGAGTCGAAATAGGATGAACGGATCATATAAACCCGAAGGCAAATATAATACAAGCCCAAACGAAACATATAAACAAATCTAAATTGAAAACAACGTTCAAACCTATGATTGCGTTGGATAAAAATCGCACTTTTTATACGTGTGCATGCAAAACAAATTTCTTGGAAGAGGGGTCTAAATACAGCACAAACAACATTTTCAAAAGACCAAAAAAGTGGAAAAGTATATTTAAACAAAACGCATTTGACTAACAGGTCGAACAACAGATGTTCTTAAACCCTGCTTACTGCCATTGGCGATTGCATATATCAGTGATGTTAGGAATCGAAACGGTATTTGGAAGGCCATATAATTTACCTCAATTTAGGATAGACTCTTGAATTTTGAAGAGTCGAAATAGGATGAACGGTTCATATAAACCCGAAGGCAAATATAATACAAGCCCAAACGAAAAAATATAAACAAGTCTAAATTGAAAACAACGTTCAAACCTATGATTGCGTTGGATAAAAATCGCACTTTTTATACGTGTGCATGCAAAACAAATTTCTTGGAAGAGGGGTCTAAATACAGCACAAACAACATTTTCAAAAAGACCAAAAAAGTGGAAAAGTATATTTAAACAAAACGCATTTGACTAACAGGTCGAACAACAGATGTTCTTAAACCCTGCTTACTGCCATTGGCGATTGCCAAATAAACGGATCACAAGATGTAAAAAAATGGATCTTTATTATTAATTTAATACCAAACAAAAAAAATAAACTTGCGGAAAAGATGGTATACCGCAAACATGAGGTGCAGAAATTTGTACACCATATCCGGATTTCGACAATTAATGGTTCTTCAGTGAAATCGAAACGGTATTTGGAAGGCCATACAACTTACCTCAATTTAGGATAGACTCTTGAATTTTGAAGAATATATATATATATATATATATATATATATACCAGTCTAAAAGGGTACAACATCACCAAAGAATGACAATAAACGAACAAATGTAACTATAAATATTTCGGATAACAGATATCCTTCATCAGTATGAGCACGATGTAAAATGAATCAAATCAAACTGTTCTGATTATTAAACTATAGCAATCTTGATTTCTATACAATAAAAAAGTGAAACAGTTTTACCCGAATATCATATGTAGAGACGCTAATAAATTTTAAAATTTCCAAAAAACGACTCAAAGACATGCCTAAAATGAAAATAGTAATTAGAAACTGGCACAACTCTAAAATTCCAAAAAGACGTCAGTTAAGATGTTACAACAACTGTGTGTAAATTCATTCCCCAAAAAAAACAGCACTGATCGATATAAGCTGGTAAAATATGTCAAGCAGAGACTGCGTATTTATCATCCCAAATAAATAGCAGTTTTATAATGATAAGAAAAAATAATAGTAAAATTTGGCTAAGGTTAAATAATTGGACGTGGATGCGTACTTGTACATCCTTCCCAAATGAAAAGAACCCTGGTATTTAAACTAGTAAAATTCCAAAACAATCCTTAAAACTGTAAGAGTCAAGTAAGGAAGCCGGAGTAACTGGAAACAAATGATGTCAGGAAAATGAGTGATGGTAGGAAAATGAGTGACTCATTCTATGTTTTTCATTTATGCCCTCTGGGAAACTGTCCTTAGCTTTCTTATCCAAAACCTTTCCCGAGGAAGTCTTTCGGCCCTTGACCAACCCTCGTTGTGGTCTATGATTGTGATTGTAAGGTTTTTGAGATCAGTTTGGGCGTGCCCAGGTGATCTCAAATGACGACTTACGGGGAGGTCGGGCTTGCAGGTGTAGTCACTTCGATGACCATTCATGCGTTTGTTGAATGGCTGTTCTGTCTCGCCAATATACTGCATGCCACATAGACACAGAAGAAGGTATACAACATTCTGTGTTGTCAGAGAGATCTGACTTGCCAACAAATACAGAATACTCCAACATTTACTTGCCACTCCACTGGGTCTGTGTACACTATATTTTGTAATGTAACTTGCAAAACACAGAATGTTGTATACCTTCTTCAATGTCGATGTGGCATGCAGTATATTGGCGAGACAGAACAGCCAGAAAATTAGAGGAGTCTAAATACAGCACAAACAACATTTGCCAAAAGACCAAAAAAGTGAAAAAGTATATTTTAACAAAACGCATTTGACTTACAGGTCGAACAACAGATGTTCTTAAACCCTGCTGACTGCCATTGGCGATTGCCAATATATATATATATATAGTCCGACTCTAAATAAAAATTTACTTTTAAAAGTGGGGGTCCATAAAACCTGACAAAATCCAACGTTAGACTATATCAACCAACGGAACGAATGGAAAACGACTGTCACATTTCTGACTTGATACAGCCATTTTCCGTTAAAATGGTGGGTTATTTTTATAGCTAGCTAAACCAACTCACTTATATGACATTTGTTTACTATTCCATTATTGCCAAAATTGGATGACCAACCCAAACAGACATAATTGGTTAATGTGACGATAATTGGGACCCAGCATCCAAAACTGTGTAAAAAGTAAAGTTACAAAAATATCGAACTCCAAGGAAAATTCAAAACGGAAAGCCCTTTATAAAATTGCAAAATCAAAAGCTCAAACACATCAAACGAATGGAAAAAAACAACTCTCATATTCCTGACTTGTAAACATACATCACAGACATGCAACACAACTGACAAAACTATTCAATCAAACATACAAATAAATCTGATAAAGACGTCAACAAAAAAAATGTTTGTAGTTGATAGGACAATGTATATACAGTATAGTAAAACGAAATGACATACTGGTATACACTTTCCTGATAAAGTACACACTAAGTAAAATATAAATACTAGGTATATAAAATGAAAACGACACTATAAAAAACATCATGCGTTTGAATCGCACATCTGGAGCCACCCGCACCAGGAGCGCCCAAAAGCCAAAAACCCGAAAGCTGGATGTACAAATACCTAGCCACGTCAAGAGTCATACGACAAAAAGGAACATAATAATTCAAAGACGAATTAACTAACGTAAAAATGTAAGGTAAATAAAATGATACACAACGTCAGCACCTAGATCTATAACTAAAGACCATCCTGTATAATTTGTGAACTAGACACTGGATATTTAGGTCTTCCTATTTTCCGATGAACTTTTTGAGAAGAAGAATAAGACGTTCTGTGGTAAAACCCTGGCTCATTTATATTTTGCACAGACACCGATGACGTTTTACAAAGTCTAAATAGCAGCTGCAAGCTCTTGAATATCGTATGAGTAAAGAAATGTATACTCCAAGCGCATGTGAAGTTAAAATATCGCTACCAAGGTCATGAAAATTTATTATTTCAAAATAAAAATCGTCTCGTTTGTCACAGATTCTGGTATTGAGATGATAGTTATAGTCAGATTTGAGGTATATGTCTAGAAATAGGGCTGAGAAGGCTGCATAAGTGGTTTCTTTAATCTCTAGTTCAGGAGGATATAGTAATGGGACCCAATCAGAAAAGTTTGGCTTGTTAATAGAATGAACATCCTCAATATACCTGTATGTGAAATTTAATGATCTAGCTTCATTGAGCTTCTTGGTTTTTTTACAAGTGTCTGAAGGAACTCCGACTCATATGAAAATAAGAAAAGGTGGGCGAGGAGAGGCGCTAAGTTGGTTCCCATAGGAATGCCGATAACCTGATGGAAAATTCTACCTCCAAATTCAACAAATACGTTGTCAATGAGAAGCTACAGCAGACTGATCACTTGTTCGTCGGTGTCTATAGCATATTTTATCTTCGGGCTCATTTTAACAAAATATGCCGAATTATATCCCAAAACAATAAAGTTGTAGCTTATAGTACCGTTTTTATGGAGGTAAGCATTTTAGATTATTTCTTTTCGACGGGGTTTCAATTTTTGCATGTGGTATGGTGGTGTAAAGGGTAGAAAATCGAAGGTTTTGAGAGAATTTATTTCAGAGAATGACCGAGATCATAAAATTTTCCAGAAGGTCTTTTGAGTTCACAAGAATCTACATATGGTTAATGCCACTAAGCGAGTAAACTGGTTCACAGTATTTCTGTAATCCCCCTTTCACTCCAGACACAATTTTGGTTAATCTAACGAACAATTCCTTGGTAGAACATGCTGATGAGCCAGCGATGTGACGTTATTTGCATGTACGGGGTTTAGTGAAGTTAAGGCATCCAATACAAAAAGACAAGTACTCGGTGGAATATTCAATGAGGTCATGAACTACTTATAATTTGTAAAGATCTCATCCTTAGCAAACGTTACATTCTTATACGTGAGATTACCCGAATGTTAATTTATTCTAAATCTTTGACAAGACACTCATGGTAATATGATACAGGATTTACAGACAAAAACAAAGTTGTTGAATAGACGTACTGACAACTTGCAAGAATACCTAACACAAAAAGAATTCGCAATTCTGCTAATGAAATTTTGGGGCACTTAGAATATTAAAGGTTAACACATTTACATGTGAAATGTTAATCTCGGTGCCTAATTTTTTAGTTTGCCTTGTTTGTTATTCAAAGGACAGTGTCTTTTGTCCAATTCCAGTTTGTAATTTTGAAACGCTACCTCAAACGAGAAAATGCATTAGATCTTCAGATTATATGTTTCATTTAGATTTTGCATTCTATGCTGTTACATAATTCAATTACATTCAAAAAAAGTATATACGATAAAACCAAATTCAATGCTTATTCAGACATTGATATTGTTTTAATTAGTTTAATGAAACGGTGTTTTGTATAGTAGTGAGTACATAATATAAAAAAATTGTGTTGACTTTGATTCGCGAATATTGATTATTCGTCCGATGCGATGTCTAAATATTAGTTTTACATCCAACCTGTAAACTGCAATCCAAACTTTATTGATCTTGAAATAAGACGAAATAAGACGAAAAATTTAGTTTCATTATGAAACTTTATTGTAAATCCCTCATTAAAAGTTGACTTTAAGTACATGCCTTTTTGGCTACATTTTTAAGTCGCTTTTTGTTATATAGCTCTTAGCAGTACTTACATGTTTATTTCAGTATCCTTCGGTTCATTTTTTATGGGTTTAAGAAAAGCATTTCGGACGCATGCAATTCGTAAAGTGTTATTTTTTACGTTTTTTTTTTTTATTTGAATGATATACTTACATATTAATTTATATTTGTAGATTACCCATTACGAACACATGACAGTCTACAGACACCACATTGACTGCATGATCAGTGCTTAAAACAAATTAGTATTTTTGTTAGCACATAAGTAAATAATAAATGTATTCAATCACTGTTTCCTAATTTTGCTATTTCTTGAGGAGCAAGTTAGTAGCAACATTTAATTAAATGCAATGAGATCGCATATTCCGTAATTGTCACCTTATTGAATTCGTGCAACATGTACTTTATATAGATATAAGAAGATGTGGTATGAGTGCCAATGAGACAACTCTCCATCCAAGTCACAATTTATAAAAGTAAACCATTATAGGTCAAAGTACGGTCTTCAACACGGAGCCTTGGCTCACACCGAACAGCAAGCTATAAAGGGCCCCAAAAATGACTAGTGTAAAACCATTCAAACGGGAAAACCAACGGTCTAATCTATATAAAAAACAAGAAACGAGAAACACTTATGAACCACATAAACAAACGACAACTACTGAACATCAGATTCCTGACTTAGGGCAGGTGCAAACAAATGCAGCGTGTTTAAACGTTTTAGTTCTTTTCAGTCAAACTCTTTATGTAAGAGGACTTCGAAAGTTTTCTTTATTTTGGTTCAAAAGATAATCAAGTACAGATAAACGTTGCTTGAATATGGCTTTGTTATTTTTCGCCTCTCTTTTGCTGTTATTTTATCGACTTTTCCATCAGAAATCATTATGTTTGGCTTTCCTTACTCTGTAAAATGGTTCCTAAGAAATTTTATATATAAACATTAAAATATTTGACAGTTTCATAGATATAGGAAGATGTGATGTGAGTGCCAATGAGACAACTCTCCATCCAAATAACAATTTATATTTACAATTTATTCATACATATTTTAATGTGTATCTTTTTACAAAAATCCGTTGAAGAGATTTGCTGTAATCCTGTGACAGCGAATTTTCTTTGATTTCCATTCCTCTAAGCAGATAACTTTTTGGCATCTAGGTAAGGCGCAAAGGTTCCTAAGAAATTTTATATATAAACATTAAAATATTTGACAGTTTCATAGATATAGGAAGATGTGGTGTGAGTGCCAATGAGACAACTCTCCATCCAAATAACAATTTATATTTACAATTTATTCATACATATTTTAATGTGTATCTTTTACAAAATCCGTTGAAGAGATTTGCTGTAATCCTGTGACAGCGAATTTTCTTTGATTTCCATTCCTCTAAGCAGATAACTTTTTGGCATCTAGGTAAGGCGCAAAGGGAAATTATTAGTGTAAATTCAGAAATTGTTTCGTGCATTTATTATTGTTATTGTTGAAAAAATCAATACACATGCGAGTTATTATTGCATGAAATGCTGCATACAAATAATGCTTTCAAAATATAAAATGCAAATTATTATTTCTGCGATACCTGTCGCGTCGCAATTTACGCAAAACACCTTATCGCTATATGGAAATCTGACCTGGTTGACCCGAGAATCTGTCCCGCTTGAACTATTGACGTCATACAACAATCACTTTTCCATTGTGGCGTGAGATATTTTGTATTATGACGTCAAAATTTTACGGGAACCTTTGTGATATCCAGTAATGGCGGACAAATAGCGATAAGGTGTATAATAAAACCATCGCAAAAATTTATGCATTTACATTACTTAAATAACATCTTTAAGTCTGGTGCAGACGTTGCGTGATATCAACCTGTGCGTTTTAGTCCGAGCAACCTAAGGGCCATTGTACCTAGGTTAGACAAAAGCTTTGCCGTAGGGAATTTTTTACGCAAGTAAGGTCGCCATACCTCAACTGTGGACCCCAGTTGCAGGCGGTCCGTGAATTAACCAATCTTGGCCATTTTGTCCGAGCAACCTTATGCCATTGTCTATCATTTGTACCTAGTGTGAACTAAAGCTTTGCCGTAGAGATTTTTTTACGAATTATAGTTGGGAGACCTTGGGAGGGAATATGGTCGAAATACCTAAACTATGGATTCTTTCCCGCTTATCGTAAACTTAAATAGTTTTTATTGTTGTAACTTTTCATGTTAGATCAAGTCAGTACGAAGAATTACTGTTTATCGGATTTCGGTATCCCAGCTCTACGACAAATTAGTAAATCATACCGAAATGAAAACGGCTGCGGACAGGTTGTTAGCTTTACTTCAACTTAATAAATGATCATAAATCTGACTGCAATATTCAGTACTTGACGTTCTAAAATCTGTTTGTTTTTTTTCGAAACCATATACGCATGTGGATTTAATTTTACCAATATCTTATATTTTTTTACTTATTTCTTTATCATAAAGCCAAAACCGTTTCTAATCAAACAATATCAAAAATGGGGAGGAAAATTAAACAAATTGAAAATCCAATTACATTGAAGAGGCACGACTGTCTAAGATGTTATGTTGTATTGAATAAATAAATAATTAATCATTTTTTTCTTTGTGAAAATGTATTGCATTTCGTCTTTCTACTGGAAATGATTGTCACCAGACTTCAAAAGACATTTCATGTTATTGCATGTCTACTGTTTTTATGCATATCAGTTTGACCTTTTTTTTTTTTTTTATTGTTCGATGTCTCATTGGTCACTAGCTTGAGTCTGATTAAAAGGTTTAAGGAAAAAAATGTTAGTTTTTATTTGTTATAAGCAACAATACAATACTAATGCAACTTTTGGTCGAGGAACTTCTGGCCGAAGCATCTGGCTTCCCTGCATAGTTCCCCGACGGAGGGTTCGTACTGCTCAATCTATATAATAATATTATTATGTTTGTTTTATGACCTGATTTTTTTTAATTTGTTTTTTTTTCCACTGTGTCGTCTGTCTTTTTTTTTAATATGATCCTTGTGGTCAATGTTTTGACAGTAGACATTAACATTGTATGCAAAAAAAGTCATCATAGATACCACGCTTAATCAAAGAGCTGAAAGCTCTGAGGAAAAATGACGCCACTGTCTCTAATATTGTGATATTTTTTATGCAAGTCTTGATTTTCACATACCGTAATTAGTTTAACATTCCAACATGTCTCGTAAGCATATAATTGATATTCGTATATGTGTGTGTTATGTGAAGATGACAACTGGCTGTTTTTTAGTACAAATGTATAGGTCAAGACTACCTGAATGATCTACAGTATCCAACTTACTACTGGCTGTTTTTTTCTATAAATAAAAAGGTCAAGACTACCAGAATGATCTACAATATCCAATGACTACTGGCTGTTCTTTTGTACATATAAATAAAGACCTGAATGATCTAAAGTATTCTAAGTAATGTGATTTTTGTCTTGCAATTACATTTTTCTAAATCAAGAATATAGACTACTTGTGTCCTTTTCAAACCAAATAATTATGAAGAGCCTGTTGTTATCAAGCTCTTATACCCCACATACTCATTAAATAAGTTACTAGTGACCTAGTTATTTCTGTTACTTGAAGCAAATTATATTTCTGTAGATTTAGACAATAGTATAATATTGTTTTACTAGTTTTATTTCACCTTGAAGATTAGACAAATAGGGATACTCCTTTGATTTTTTATTTCATGTCAGTCAGGTCGCTTTATATGAAACTTGAAACCACTTCTCTGCCATATTGTTATTTCATAACAACTCTGCCCTTGACCATGTTGACCCATGTAATTGATATTCATTCTTTAACCATATATCATAGTCAGTTACTTTTTGATTTTGCACTCCACACCACCTTTCAGGTCAAATGTCTGTCTCCATTTAAGTTAATGACATTGAACAATCATGGTATTAAACACAATTTCAATAGTGATGATGCTGTTCTAGTAGGTCACCATATATTCAACTTGGGTAGCATTCCAGTTATTGAAATTTGTGTCAGATTAGAACAATGATCTAGACCTTTAGGAATGGATCTTACAATTTAATATGGAGCCATAGTATGGGACCCCTACACGGTAACAAAAAAAAAAACAAGCTTGAAAGGATACAACGTCAAGCGGCAAAATCTATCACCAGAAATTACAAGTCAAGAGAGGATGGACGGGATATGTCTCTAAAATGCTTGCCTACCTGGAACTACAACAAGATCTCCAGACAAGACGAACAAGTTGAAGCCAGAAGTTAATATTTATGTAAAAAGTAGTTGAGGGGCTGATTCCCGCTAATGAACCATACTGTCATTCTATAATATTATTGCGCAAGTATTTCTGTATTGTCCTTGTTATTGGTCCATGTCTTGGTGTATTGGTCTGAGGCGAAGCCGAAGGCCAATACTGCTGGCCGAGGACCAACAATAAAGCCAATACATAAATACATGTAATAGTATCGTTATTAATTAACTACAGTGTTACAATATTTTTTATTTCATTTCACAAGAGATAAACATTTTACCTTGAAGTGGAACTATCCAAATCTCAGTTTCTTTTTATAAGATGCAATATCTAATGATTTGGTGCCGTTTCCATGTATCTTCAGCCTTTTCTCATCTGATGAATTTTTCTACCCTTTCCAGTCACTATAATGTGTTACAACTTTAATTTAGACACAACACATAAATAGTAATTGGAAAGGTACTGCCATTGCATGTGTAATGCAAATATATTTAAAAAAAAATAATGTAAGAGTTGAAATTGATACAACTATCCATAAGCCAATTGACCAAAGAACGAATATTTGCGCAATTACAGAATGCATATGCCTGGTTCGGGTTTAAAAATAAAAGACCGTTTACAAAACATGAGAAGCGAAAGTAAACAGTAAAAATCGATTTGTACCATCGTTATGATGAAATTATGAGGTCGTCAAGAAATGAACTTTGTGATAATTTACTCGTTCCCAAAACCTGAAATAATTCCATCGTCTACTTTCAAAATGCTTTTCAAATGAATGGGACCGTCTTTAACCTAAAATATATGCCATACTGAACGTTTCAGCTTGTTTATGGTGAGTAAATAAAAACTGCGTCGTACAAACAACTGTTTACTTTCAGTTTGAGTTTAACGTGACTTACGATCTAAAAACTAGAGACGTTCCGAAATCCTGTTTTGGCCGGATCAGAACTCGGAAGTAGGAGAGATCGATTACGGGGAGGGACTGAATTATTCGGGTTAGCAGGTAAAATAGTAAATATGAAACCGAGTGCGGTAGGCGGAGGCATAATCAACTTCCGTTAGTTCTGGTCAATGGTATCGGAAACATGCCGCTGATAGCGTCATTTTCCAAAAATTGTGTACGCCAGACGTGCGTTTCATCTACAAAAGACTCATAACACTCAAATTAAAAATGTTAAAAAGGCTAACTAAAGTACGGAGATGTAACCTTGAAGACTCGAAATTCCGAAAGGTTATGCCTAGTACAGCTACATGTAAGGTAATCTATTCCTAGAAAATCCTTGTATTTAAAAAAATATAAGTTTTGTAAACAGTTAATTAAGAAATAATTCACGGAAGCCATAATTTGTTGGACATTTACATGGCTGGGCCGCGATATTCGAATTTTATCCTGAGCGTTAGCGAGGATAAAATTAACGAATATCACGGCCCAGGCCAATAAATGTCCAACAAATCTATGGCTCCATGAATTATTTCGATTCTAATAGGACAAATACGGTAATTTAAAAACTGAAGCGAAGGTAGGATTGCCGTGTGTATGGCTGTTCTATTTTACCCCATGTAAGATAAAAGCTACAAATTTCAAATAAATCTAAGTCTTACATGAATTATTTCTTAAATAAGCACTAGAAAAATGTGTTCAATTCTCATAATTCTGAACCCAAACATTTTTTTTCCGTTGGTTACTTTTTACTGTCAAATCCAGAGTTGACATGTCGTAACTAAGGAGTGAGCCGCCATGTTGACTTGCTGAAATCCACAAATGTGCGAATAATGCAATAGAATAGAAAATGAAACAACACATACCTCATAACTCTATTTTAATGCAATATTATCCGAACTTAGGGCGTATTCGTAACGGAAAACGTTCAGCTTGAGAGTTTTCATTCGTATGACGTCATGTTATGACATGACGTTAATGCGCCAATATCATTCATGAAATTTCGCGGAATTTTATTTTATTTTGATTTTATACATTTTTTAACTTTTGTGCATTAATTCTTTTTGTTATGTATTATAATAGGAATAACGGTTCTGTAGTTTCTTTTTCAATTTCAATTTGAACACAACGAAATCGACATAGTGTTTGCACATAGGTTACGATATATGTGGATTTACGTGGGAGGTAAATAGTAACAGCCACCAATATGCACATCTCTGAGTCTGCGCTAAGTATAGATATATCGAGAATTTTATCACGGTGTTGTTTACAAAGCGAAAGAAGTACGTCATATTAGAATTTATAATAATGACTATATCAATGACCATTCATGTCAACACAGAAATGCTGACCACTCGGTGATACCCGAGGGGATGACACCTCCAACAGCTTGAGATTATGATTTTTTTTAAGAAAGAAACAAACTATCGTCCATCTTCTAAAAATTCAAAATTTACAAGATGGAATGCGTAAAATCGTCAGCGAATCATTTTCTTGTTACTGCAAAGTTGATAACAAAATCATTAACTTCTTTCTTTACAACAAATACATGAATATTGTTGATGATCACATTAAACATTTCAAAAGTAACTTAATACAAAATCAGTGTTCTTAAACAATATCTTGACTTAAAACAAATTAAATTCTCTGAAACGTTTTGTGTATGCTTCTGCTGACAAAGCAGTCTACAACACTGTAGGTGTTTGATGTAAGTACTATACTGAAACACTCAAAACTGAGATCATAAATTCTAGTACGTTCATACCTACTGAAGATATATAATGATTGCAAATGAAACAACTATCCATCCACCAAAGGATAAGGATGTGGACCACTAGTATAGATCACACTGTTGTCTTCAACAATGCGCAAAACCCATACTGTGTTATAAGGTATAAAATACCTTCAGTGAGATGAAAAATATGAAACACATTCAAAGGAGTAAACAAACGGCCTAATTTATTCTGAAAGCAATAAACGAAAACAATAAAAGAATACAGAAACGGACGATAATTAACCACTGGATTAAAGGCTCCTGAATGGCGAAGACCATATTCTGACATCTAAAAACATGTGTCTTTTGTGTTGTTTATTTTTATTCAAATGATACTATTCTATAAAATTAATCGTCATCGAATAACAAATAATAAACATGAGGTTTTGACATGACATTATGTTTTAATTCATCATGTAATTGATATTTTTTCTTCTGCATTATTTATTTGACTTCAATTGCCATAGACAAGATAAAAATATGGAAATTATATGATGAATGCTTAAAATGTAAAACTGTAGCAAAATATCATTTGGGGGTAAAGTCTTGCTCATTATGAAACTATATTTTTGTTCACAGTTTTTACAATTCAAAAAGTTTTAATCCTAAATGCAAATATATTAGACAAAATCATAAATACTGATATCTGTGAGACTAATGTCTTAGAAACATACAAAACATGTTATTTTGTAGATTTATGATACTTTTAGATATTTTATTTTAAGGATGTTCGCTACTCTGTTTCAAAATAACAAGCTTATTAAAAGACTGTTATAAATTGATAGTATATATAGATAAAGAAACTGAAAAAGCAGAAAAAACATTAAGGGTCCGTGTGCCTGTTTTCGAGATATAAGCCATTGAAAATTTGAAAAAATATTTATTTGGAAATAATTCTTTCTAGATTTTTCATACATTTAACATTGGCACCTTTTTTCTTTCAAACACGATGAAAAAATAACAAGGATTGTTTAAGATTTTAAAAGATGACATTTCAAACTATATGTAATCAAATTATGGAATGAAAAGTAGGGGTTAATGGGCAACATTTTTTAATTGCACTACATGAATAAAACCAGAGTATTCCGAACATCTGACAAAAATTCAAAAACCCAGAGGAGCAAACATCCTTAAGGTCCATAAATAAATCAAGATATTGAAATATTTGTGAACCCGTGCATTGGATATTTAATCGGATAATTAATCGTTCAATCGACGGTTTACGTGGTGACATTTTTCAAATTTTATAATGACCCAATTGGTTGTGTTTTCTGTGAGCTCTTCAATACGCGAAAAGCAATCGTTATTAGACCACTTTTTTGAATTAATAGTATAATTATAAGCAGAGAAACCTATTAATAATTGATTTTACATAAGCGATTATTGAGCAATGGCCGCCTTCCCAGATAAGTCATTTGATTGAATTGTGTTTATATGTGTTTGCATGACTGCGACGTTTACATTAGAAATTTAAAGTAAAACATATCAAAACAAACTAGTCTTTGTTTCACTTTGTAGATAATAAAAAAGGCATTGTATATTTTAATATTTTCAGAATGTTGCAATTTACAAATTTACAAATCTTGTTTACCAAAGGAGAAATTAAAGTAGATGCTCCATGAAACATGTACCTCTCACTTGGTTTCTGAGATATCAGCATCATATCGGTTAATGTTCCAGCAAGATTTGAAAATTTTAAAAGAATAAATAAGTTTTGAACATTTGAGTTTTTTATCAGATGACTAAAAATTTCAAACATTTCAAATATTTCAAAGCATTTTGCCTTAGTGTTTAGTTTCGAAGAAAATTATTATTTTTTTAATTGGCCTATCTCAATCAAAGATTACCTTTGTTGAAAATATTTTGTATTCGTCCTGAACCAAATATGGATAATTTGTAGAATGCCTTACATTCATTCATCCAGCAAAGATCAGTTAATATTTGACAAATAGTTTCAGAGAAGGTGACGATGATAATGTGATTTTTCTTAAGGTTACATAAGAAATGTGTGCCACTAATGCCGCAGCCTTTGCCTCCCACTCAATGGCATTAACTTTTGGGATCTTTTGTAAAGAGTTAAAGATCACTGACTAACCATTAGTGGTTCTCCTTAGAATATTCACAAATTTTATCATTTAAACTAAGCAATTGTTTAAAAGTCAATAAATCAAGATTGAGGGTGCGGGCCCATGGAAATGAGATGTGTTCATACTTATACAACTATATATCAAGCATCATTGATGTGCCATTATTGGTTCCTCTTCAACTGACCTTATCACAAAATTTAGCCAATTGTTGACCCGCCCGGAAAAGCGAGACAAAACACTAGTCAATCAGAATCTGCTTACGGTGACCATATCTTTCATCCAATCGGAAAGAAAGTAGGAATATTTTATAGAAGAAATATACCTTCCATATAATTCCTGTCCGTTTGGATGATGAAAAAGGTTAATCGCCTAATAATAGACGGGTGAAAGATCGACGCAAAGTGATGAAAATATGTTGCTTTGTCCTATGCGCCATTTGACCTTAAAAGGCATTGTACATTGCCATAATTTTTGGTAATTTTGTTGAAAAATACATTTAAAAAATTTGTTAACGATGTTCCAGATATTACAAATCCTTGCAATCTTCTCATCGGCCTTTATAACACTTAGTATTTATCCCAAATATTTATAGTATCCGAATCACTTGTTGTTATAGCATGAATCATCGGTTTTTTTTGTTATTTGTATAACACATTTTCATAGACGATTCACTCATGCTGAAGCACAAAAAAATATTTAACAATTAACATATCACACAGAAGCCGTTCGTTCTTCAGGCATTTTGAACTATCAATACAAAATTTGATACAATATGCACATAAGGTTATACTTTAAATTTAGGGATATACGAATTACTTGCGGTCCTCTTACACAAGTCCGCATTAGTAGCATACAAGCGAATAGTAAGAAAATCGCACTATGCAAACACTCGTCTGTTCTGGTTTCTATTGTCGTCTGTTCTTGAAGAACTAGTACTTGAAACATGCTGTCGTCGATTCGTCTGTGAACTGTTTTGATTATTTGATGTTTGATTATAAGATTTCACGTTTTCGGAATCACTTGGTTCTGCACAACAGCAGTACCATACCAGACAAATTAGAAAAATAAGCGCTATGAAAAATCCAAATCCAGCAGAAAGTCCTTTTATCATATCATCTGTTAATCCTCCAAATCTATCCTGTAATCAAAACAATAAATCTTCTTTTACTGCATCTAATCATACTGACAGGCGCTTGGGGAATGGACCCTCCTTCTTCTATATTTTTTTTTTTGTTGTTTTCTTTTGTGTTTTCTTCTTGTTTGTATTTAAGGATTCCTTAATTTTAACTTATTTTCACTTCCGAAATGTGTTCTTGATACGATTTTACAAGACCAGTAGTATATATGATGCCCCTCTATTCTTATTCTTGTCCAATGCTTTCAGTATATCTTTTCCCTTTATGTTTAAGTATTCAACAATAGACAAGTATCCTTGCTTTACATTGAGCCAGGCGCGAAATCGTACCGAATCCAGAAAAATAGTGAATAAATTAAACAGAGAATATCAAAAATTTGCAATCAACACCACATTCCCCAAAATGGATAAAAAAGATGTGACAAAATACAAGAACTAACAGGTTCCTGACTTAATACAGGCACAATGGACTGGGTTAAACGTGTTAAAAAATCTCAATCTGATCAAAATTAAAATATAATCAAACTTGCTTATCGTTATAAGTATAGTTACATCACAGATCTATAATTTAGTTCGATTGATAAAGTCACAACAATCTATTTTTTGACCTCGGATCAGTAGACTTACAAAAGGTGCATGAAAGAACGTACAATAAAATTCAGTACAGGAAAAAACACTTAACCCTAAAAAACACGGTTCTGTAGATAACAAAAACACAAGATTTAATTTCGAAAATATATATAAAAAGGAAATCGTTGGTTTAATTTAAATTTTCTTATAATACTAACAGAATAAGATTTGATTCGGAGACATTTCTGTGACGTTTACAAGACATGTTAGTCTGTTAAAGCTGTTTCAAACACTGCGTATTGAAAATCAATGATACTGATATGTTACATTGTATTAACATCTTAAGTATCAAATTCACACTCGCCAGAAATGTCATAGAATTTCTTAAACCACATAAAATATTTATCAAGTATTTTGTATCCTCTTGTAAATATGCAGATCGTTAATCCGACACCACAATAACATATTTCATTCGAAAGAAAGATATATTGCATGAAAGTCCAATTTACATATATCAATTAAATAGAAAAGTTATTCAGCACTACATGTTGCTGTTGAAGACAATATTTTGTTATCTCTAATTCAGGAACTATAATAGAATATAACAGAAAAAAATTTATCAAAATGATCCAAATATAAATTTTGTCCCAAATGACAATTTTGAGAAAAAAATGTTTTTGAGCTGAGAACTGTTTTTGTTTTTGAGCTGAGAACTGTTTTTGTTAAAATTGCTTGGAAATTAATTTAATTTCCTCCATGCATAAGCGAATTTATATCTAAAATGAATCAATGAAGAATATTTTGAGATTATTTTGAACAGAAATGGAGGGTAAGAAAGACAAAAAAGTTGCTTTATAAGTCGTATCAAACAAAAAAGATTTTGTCTATTATTACCGGGGGAGGGGGGTTGCAGATATAAAACATATGTTAAACTTACCGAATCTGTTGAATTTGACTTCGCTTCAATCACTGAAATGTATAGAATAAACGTTATACACCCCTCCACCATGTAAATTGTGAGTTTAGCATAAAACGGAAGCAAAACAGTTGAAGTCGATGGTCAATTTCATTTAGTGACATTTCTTTCGTTTTTAATAGTCTTTCCAAGTAATGAATTTGAAATGACATATGCATGAAATAAGACAAATAGTTGACCAAGACATAATTTACATATTGTAAGACCTTCCAGTAATATTACTTACCCGCCAGTGTTTTTATCCCTAAAAAGTAATGTAAATACTATGATTGTAAGTTTATATTTAGAGCACCCGAATTCACCTACGTTGTTAAGTTTGGTTTGTGTTGCTCCAGCTTTGTATTTCTGAGTATTTTTGTTAAATGTTGTTTGTTCCTTTTTTCCTTCTTTATTGATCATTTCACGGATGGTCAGGTTTTTTTTCGACTATAGTTTTTTTCTATTAGCCTTCCCTTCTCGTCATCTTTTTCTTTGTTTACATCCTTGTATAAGTTTAATAGTTGTGACTGAGAAATGTGAACAAGTTTATTAGTATAAATGGATGTTGTTTGTTCCTTTTTTCCTTCTTTATTGATCATTTCACGGATGGTCAGGTTTTTTTCGACTATAGTTTTTTTTCTATTAGCCTTCCCTTCTCGGTATCTTTTTCTTTGTTTACATCCTTGTATAAGTTTAATAGTTGTGACTGAGAAATGTGAACAAGTTTATTAGTATACATGGATTTACCATCATAATGAAGTCTGGAAATGTGCAGCAGGTTCCAAAACACAGCCAGGGAAAGCTATAATATGAGCATTCAAAAAAAGATGACCATGATTTTGATTCCTTATGATGTCTATAAAAGGATATTCAAATACTACCAATTAGAATTCAGATTGTCCCTGTTTAGTAGATGACAAATAAATGTTAATCAAAAACAACAAATAGACAGACGGAAGCAAAATTATGTCGTCAGTCTAATGTATTGTCCTTTAGTTCAAGTGGTCCAAATACATGAACTCCTTAAAAGTACGATGCATATTGTTCACACAATTGCTGCGATATAAGCGGATTTGCTTTCTTACTAAGTAACTTAAAATAACAGTTTGCATTGCTTTGCGTATTATAAGCCTGCTATTCAGTACATATTTTATTCTAGAGTATCACAACTCCTTGGAATTTTTTGCATTTACTAAATTCTAGAAAGTGACGTCCATGATTTTCATGAATATAATAAAATAACTAAAAGCAGATTTTGGAGAAAAAAAATGTGGTATTCAATCTTACATTTTTTTCTTTGAAGACCTCGTTAGGTAGGAAGTCACAAAAGTACCAGTGAAAAAATATCATATACAAAAATGTATGTTCAAGAACAGTGCACCAATGTTAAAATGCGAAGAAACATTCTGGCAAACGAGTTTGCCGGAAAAAACAATTACTAGTGACCTAAAATTTCCACTCAACAATATTTCTGTATTTGGATCTTATAGTGGACTGGTCTTTACCTATAAAACAATGGTTAATACTTGTATGTAATATTTTTTAAAATCTTACCAGAAAATAAAAGCCAAGATATAAGTCCTGTAAGGAAATCTGTCATTTTGAAATTCTTATGTACCAAGTTGCGAAACTGATACATTTTTATAAAACAATTTCATCACTGTCATATAACGTATATTGTCAACTGGATTTAATATTCATAGTACTTTTCATTTATACTTTTAACATATGACTATAATAGTTCCATAAATATTATTACTACTATCTTTATGAAATTTATCCATTTATTTACTGCGGCGCACAATATTTGGCTGGCGTAAGATGACAATCGTCAGAATCAATCGTGATGACTTCACATTTGAACAATTCCTATCGATTTTGAATCGATCAATAAAGGTAACGAATCAGAAAGAAAATGTACCTGTTTTTAGCACATAAATGACGCAGAGAAACCGATAAAGAGATCGTAATGACATAACGCCGATCCTATACAGCGATCACTACAAGATATTTTATTTGAAAATTACAGAAACCCATCACTGGCAGAAATGTCTGTTGCAAGAGGTAACACGCTTCTTTCAATTTTTTACGAATTACATCATAATAAACCCAATTTGACTATATTAAAATCAGGGTCTAAAGTCGGTGGACAGTACAATGCTGGACTGTTTCTTTAGAAACATGACAATTTTTCGATTACTTTAACGTGGAATAAAAATGAAGCTTTCACGTTAGTATGAAGGAACTAGAATCAGTGGTACAATTTAAGCATACGAGATTCTCAGTTGGAAAATCCAAATATTTTAGATGGAAACGGCGAGTTCAAATTCAAGTTCTAAACTTGTACACTATTATAAGAATAACAGATACCAGATATCAATTTTGAAGAAAAAGCTGTACATTAGTAATTAGAGATTTAATGATTGTAAGACAAATTTAAGAAGGGTTTTCGGGGAATTTATTTGCTTTCTATACAAATCTACATCTTTTTTGAAAGAATTAATTCAGTAGTATTTAAAATATTAAAAGAGATAAATATATTTCAACGAGCCAAAATTGTATGCAAAATTTTACCAAAATCTGCAGCATAGCCCTGATCCTTGACCTTAAACTATTAATTACATTTCCAAAAATTTAAAGGGTCCTGGCTCCTCACATTTTTTTTTTGCGTTTCAAAAATGCCCTATTGATGTTTCGAGTTGATTGTGAGTTCAAGAACTTAAAATTCCAGTACTTTTGCAATTTATTTTGATTGTTCAACTAACAAATATTCGTTCCAATATTGATTATCAATTAAGGTCTATTGGACAATATGCTGAAATTAACTAACAGGAAGCATGATAAAATCAATAGAGATTTTATTATAACCAGGACAATTTCAATATCCGTCTGAACAATGTGTCGGAAAACGGACCTTTCTTGAAAGAAGAATCATTAAGTATTTCATTGTGTAAAATGTTGACATCTTCATGCAATGTCTAATATTGGAGTTTCAAACAAATAGGTTTTATGTTTTTCTAGTTCAGCTACATGAGTAATGGGTAATTAAACCTTAAAACAACAAAACATCAGAACAAAACCTTTCATATGGACAGAAAAATATTACATTGGCGTAGGGGCAAGCGAGCAATTGCCCTTCCCACTTTTAATACAAAAACAAAAATAAAAAAATACTGAAAATAAAAAATGAAAATAAAAGAGGACATTGACTAACTTCTAGACTATAGACAATAGGTTTTTTTTTTATTTGTCACTTTCAGAAGTTTGCGTCTGGCGAACACAATTTAACTCTGTTATCTATAATAAGTTTATCCTTGAGTTCTTACGATATAGCCACAGAAATCAAAGTAATAGAGAGTGTCTAGTGGTAAACTGATAAGAAGAGCAACCTCTTTGGCTCTTTTGGAATGCTAATAACAAAAAAATTAAGATTTAATATGAAAGCATAAGTACAGTTTCGATCTAATTGGGTTAGTAGAAGGAACATGCAGTTTGTTTTTGTGTCAGGTACTATATTGTTCGGGGGTTTTCATGTTGAAGATTTTAAAATCTGCTGACATTTTATTCCAAATGATGGTAATTGCTTACCTTGGAGTTTAGAAACATGGACTATATAGAAAAAAAAAAGAAAAGCCTCAATTCCTTGAAACCCAAATATCAGTCTTTTAAAGCTGGCTGTTATGACCTTAAACTTCAACTTACTGAACTTTGGTAATGATTGGATGCATGGAAATTTTATAGGCACTGGCTACGGTTACATGGAAATGTAACAATAATATAAAAATTATTGTTACATTGGAGACTAATTGCCGGAATGCAGGATTGGGTAAGGAACCGATTAATTACGAATGTAACAATAATATTTGGGTCTACGGTTACATTGCGTTATTGTTACATTGAAAACTGCAATGTATGATAGATTTATTAAACTTAAACCTTCTATAGTTATGTTGCTTAATTCTTCGATATGTACTAGATAATATTAATAAGAATAATATTATTCAGTGAATAAGTATTGCCGATTTGTTTTGGTGTTGTTAAAAATCATGACTACTACAGTTTAGTTCAATATCACTATTGATGAATACTCAATGAACTGTTCAGTAGAGCATGTACTGTCACGACTGATAAGATCACAAAATATCTGGACTCTGAAAATGAAAACACTGTTTCCACCAATTTCAATCTGTCGGCAAATGTCAACATTAATTGCTTCCACAATTGACTTGTATTTAAACAACCTAACATGCTTCCAAAAAAAATATTGGACGAAAATATAAACATCGCAAGAGTAACAAAATATTTTTCACCTGAAGCATGGCATTCAGACATTGAAAGTTTCTTAAACTTCATAAAGGGAAAATGCAGAATGGAATTATACAGTATGCAATATAGAGCGTGCACATTGCCATATCACTGGTTTGTAATGGCTGCTTAGAGTGGTTTCACCGAAAATGCGTCGGACTAAAACATGCGAGTCCAAAAACAACATACTGGATTTGTAGAAACTGTCATTGTAAATAAAAAATCAAAATATTGTATGCAATATTGTAAATATCAAATAAAAGTTTTCAAGTTTTATTTTAATACATATTTATTACTATTCCCATCGTACATTGCAGTGCGTTAATGTAACAATAACGCAATGTAACCGTAGACCCAAATATTATTGTTACATTCGTAATCAATCGGTTCCTTACCCAACCCTGCATTCTGGCAATTAGTCTCTAATGTAACAATAATTTGTATATTATTGTTACATTTCCATGTAACCGTAGCCAGTGCCAATTTTATATGAAAACCAAAGATTGGCCCAAATTTCAGTCTTTTAATTGTTGCTGTAAACTATCTTTGACCAGTGACCTCATAACCAATGTAGGTCATTTTACCCCAAGATGAATTATTCAACAAATAGATTTAAGAAGATGTGGTATGAGTGCCAATGAGACAACTCTCTATCCAAGTCACAATTTATAAAAGTAAACCATTGTAGGTCAAAGTACGGTCTTCAACACGGAGCCTTGGCTTAAAGACTGGACAAGACTGGCAAAGGTCTGATTTATGACTCAAAAGATAATGTTGGAATACAACCCTATCACCAAAATTTCAGTCTCTTCATAGGAACTGTGACCTATAATTATGACCATATAACGAAAAATGAATAAGTACAAGGTACAGAAAATGAACTAGTATACATTATTGTTTAGAGGCCAGCTGAAGCCTTCCTCCAGAAGCGGGATTTTCTCGTTGTGTTGAAGACCTATTGATGGCTTTGGGGAGTTTTCTGCTCTTTGGTCGGGTTGTTGTCTCTTTGACGCATTCCCCGTTTCCATTCTCAATTTTATGTCACAGATTTTGGTAAAATTTTACATACAACTTTGGCTAGATCGTTGAACTATAACTGAAAATTATAAAAATATTTGTGCATTTATCTCTTTTATTTCTGAGAATATTACAGAAATATTTTTTTTTAAATATGTGAACATTTGTATAGGAAGCCCATAAAATCGGCGAAAAACGTTCTTTTTGTCTTTAGATCTTCAAATCTGCAATAACGATTCCAAAGATTTTTTCTTCTTAAAATTGACATGTTGTTGATACATAAATTTCCTAAATGGTCTATTGACTTTGAAACTTTTGGTTAGTTTACATGTATTAGTTTGTGATTAGGTCAGTTTATGGGGAACCACTAATTGTAGGTCAAAGATATTTGGTATGCAGTTGTATTAGCATTGGCATATCTCATTTCCCTGGAGATTATTTGGTCCTGCCTCCTCAGTCAAGGTTCATTGACTTTGAATATTTTGCATAACTTATAATTGTTAAAGTATTGCTATTTTAATTTCAACATTTGCATTTTACTATCAAAAAAAAAAAAAAAGGCGAGACATATCTCTGTGTTAACAGTTTATAAATACTTACTGGCCACTAACAAATACTGTCCTTTTAAATATGTTTTATATTGATATTTCATGAAACCTGTCAGAAGTGTTGTTTTTAGATTGTTTTTAATGATAGAATACAACCAACAGCTGTTCTGCAAAGCGAGCTTCCTATAGTAGCTAGCACATTTGGACACTGTTTTCCAAATGATGTTCCCTTCTTTTATTTCTGTATTCAAGTTAGAGGTCATACTGTGGAAGCTGGACCGTACAGGCTGTTTATTGTATGTAATATGGACTAGGTTTGTGCACATATAAAATTCATTAAACCCCAAATTTTGTGCCTATACCACATCAGGGTATCTGGACCTTGTGTTTGTGTCTTTGTTTGTTTGTCTACTTTTTAGAGGAGTCAGTGCTGGTCTATTGCACTGTATAATACTTTTGGTAATTCCTATTATTCTATTTATGTATTATTCTACGATCCTTGTTTATTTCAATCTGTTTGGCCCTAATCAACATTAATGAAACATTGATTGTCAGTTTTGTCTCAGTCAATGAGTTCATGGACTTGAAGTAGAAGTAACATTTTCGTGAGAAAAAAACTTAAACGAATGGCTCAGAGGAGTCTGAATCGATCAACTGGCATTTTCACCAAAGTTAAATTGATACAATGCATCAAGATTATATGTGTTTAATGGAAACTATGTCAACCAAAATATGTGTTGCTGATAATTTCAGCTGGATTTAGTTTCTGTATATTAATTATAGTTTTAAAGATTATAAGAATTTTTTTTTTAAACGTAAATGGGTAAAAATTGTGACTTTTTGTGAAGTTTCTGCAAAAATTATTATAATGGGTAAAACTTGACTTTCAAGGGCAATAACTATAAGGGTCATTCTTTTGATTGATTTGTAAATCATATTTTGATGATCAGTTTTACTATTTTTAAAAAGTTTCCCTCTCATTTCTGCAAATAATGTAAAAAAGTGGGAAAAAATTCATCCCTCAAGAACAATAACTGGTATAAGGAATCAATTGATGTTTTCAGCGATGTTGACCAATTTGTAGATCTGATTGTGATGAAAATTTTTGCTATTTACAGTTTCTCTCTATGGTGAGTTTATTTACAACTACTAGGTCAATGCCACTGCTTAGTAAAGGTTTATCCCCAAAGGTAGCACCAGGCCAGTAGTCAGCACTTCTGTGTTGACATGAATTATCATTGATATGTTCATAATCATAAATTAATTGTTAATTAAACTTTGAATTTTCGAAATACAAAGGATTTTCTACCCCAGGAATAGATTACCTTAGCTGTATTTGGCAAAACCTTTCGGAATTTTGGGTCCTCAATGCTTTTCAACTTCATACTTTATTTGGCCTTTTTAACATTTTTGATTCGAGCATCACTGATGAGTCTTTTGTTGAAGAAACGTGCGTCTGGCGTACAAAATTTTACTCCTGGTTTCTCTGATGAGTTTATTTATAGCTCATGCAGAAAATGAAAAATTGTTAAAAATTGTCTTTCAGGGGCAACAACTCATATAATGGATAAGTTGACTATGTCACCTATTTTGACTTATTGTTTTTCTGCTGAACATGTTTACTATTTCAAGATTACCCCTTTCTGCTTTAGTTTTAGTTTTAGCAAAAAATAGGTAAACTTCATCCTTCAATGGCAATTACTCCTATAAGAGATCAATTGACGATTTTGGCCAATTGACTCATGCAAAGATTATATTGTGCTGAACATTTTCGTATTAACAGTTTCCTCTATCTCTAATAGTTTCTGCAAAAAAACGCAAAAAAAGAAAGATAATAAACTGTTATCACAGAGACATGTCTCGCCTTTTTTGTAATTTTGATAATGCAAATGTTGAAATTAAAATAGCAATACTTTTAACATGTAAGTTATGCAAATATTCAAAGTCAATGAACCATGACTGATGGTACATGGCTAAACAATCTCCATGGAAATGAGATGTGCCAATGCTAATACAACTGCATACCAAATACCATTGACTTATCGAAAGTCATTCCCTTTAAACAAACCTAAGCACAAACATTAACTTGTAAACTATGTAAAAGTTTCAAAGTCAATGAACCATGATGAGGGGGTGGGGCTATGTAATCTCCATGGATTTTATGCCAATACATTTGCATACCAAATATCATTGACTTAACATTAGCGGTTCATCTTAAATTGATCTAATCACAAACTAATACATGTAAACTAAACAAAAGTTTCAAAGTCAATAGACCATGACTGAGGGGGCGAGGCCAAATATTCTCCATGGAAATGAGATGTGCTAAAGCTTATACAACTGCATACCAATTAACATTGGCCTACCACTAATGGTTCCCCTTAAACTGACCTAATCAAAACTAAAACATGTAAACTAAGCCAAAGTTTCAAAGTCAATAGACCATGACTGAGGGGGCAGGGCCAAATAATCTCCATGGAAATGAGATGTGCCAATGCTTATACAACTGCATACCAAATATCATTGACCTACCACTAGTGGTACCCCATAAACTGACCTAATCACAAACTAATACATGTAAACTAAGCCAAAGTTTCAAAGTCAATAGACCATGACTGAGGGGGCAGGGCCAAATAATCTCCATGGAAATGAGATGTGCCAATGCAAATACAACTGCATACCAAATATCATTGACCTACCACTTGTGGTTCACCAAAAACTAGACCTAATCACAAACTAATACATTGTTGACGCCGCTGCCGACGCCGCTGGAAACAGCATACCTATGTCTCGCTTTTTGACTCAGTCAATGCAAGACAAAAATGGTCTTATTTGTAGATCTTATTGTTCTGAACTATTTAGCGTTTTCAATTCCCTCTAGTTTCTGCAAAAAATGCACAATGAGTAAAAATCATCTTTCAAGGGCAATAACTCCTATAAGGGGTTGATTGACTATTTCAGTGATGATGAATAATGTATAGATCTTGTTGTGTTGAACATTTTTGCTGTTTACAGTTTCTCTCAATCATTGTTCCGGCAAAAAAAATGGTTAAAATCATCTCTCAAGGTCAATAACTCCTGTAAGGGATGAATTGACGTCTTTGCAGTCTTATTTGTAATTCCTATTGTTCTAGAAATTTTTACCTTTACAGTTTTTCTCGATCTTTCATAGTTTTCAAGTTAACAAAGAACAGTGAAATTTCATTATAAGATATTCCAGTTGCAAAATGAGCCTAAATGTTCTAAAGATTTCTGAATAGATAGTCCTCAAATTGATGCTTCAACCTTGATTTTTGACCTAGCTATCAAAATCACCATCCAAAGGCACATTTTCCATCAAAGATTGGTAAATATTTGAATTATGTTTCAAATAATATTGTCTAATAACAATTTTTGTTTCAACAGTTGTTTCATTATGGGCACTGTAACTTTGACCTTTCAGCCCTTGACCAAAAATCAACAACAATCTTGTTCTTTCTAAGGAGCATTTTCAATCTCTGATTGGTGAAGGTTTGACATATGGAACAAAAGATATTTCCGGAAATTAAAATTTTTGCCAAATTTCAATCTACCAGTTACTTTAATGAACTTTATCTTTGACCTACTGACCCCAAAATCAATAAAGGTCTTCTTTATCCCATGGGACAGTATCAAAATAAGTTTGGATATGATTCAAAAGAAATTACATACAGAAACAAGATTTGCCCCAATTTATCTCCATCAATTGTTGGCATTCCCTGTTGTGAAATTGACTTTGACCTAGTGACCTCAAAGTCACTTCTTCACTTAAGGTAGCATTATCAAATCAAATTGTGTAAGATAGTGTTTATGGATGACGTCAGCATTCATCATATTGCAAGCTGAGTACAATCTTGTTCTTGTTGCTTCTTTGCCAAAATTTCAACAGAATAAGTTCAGTTCAGTAGAAATCTTTTTTAATTATTATTATCTAGTTACAAGTAAAAATTTAAGCTTATAAAATGACTAACTTTATGCCAGTCATAACAGTAAACATGTAATATACATTTTTCACAAACAAAATTCATCTCAAGTTACACTGTTTACTGATTGTAATAGAATGGCATAATGTGCAATCAAATATCTGATATCTATGTTGATCTTCTGTGCCATCTTGTTTTTGCATATTTGGAATGTAATGAGGCAGATACCATAGTAATATAACTACATCACACCAAGCTACATCTTAAACTGTTCAGTAGTGGTATAATTACAACGACCTTGATAGTTCAAGTTATTATGATTTTGTGTTTGACTAGATATTCACACCATAGTCATCAGTAATGTCAGGATGGAAACAGTTCTAATATACAATTACTCATAGTATTCATGTATCTGTCCCATACAATCTGTAATTCTGGTTGATATCTAGAAAAGGAATAAAACTTCAAAACAGACCATAAATCATACAGTTAACTCAATAACTGGATAAAATTGATACGATATTTCCTATTAGTCCTTCAAAAACACAAAAATCATCATTCAAGGCCAAAAACTCCTATTAGTTGATTAATGATTTCGGCCATGTTAATTTATTTGTAGTTTTTATTTTGCTGATTATTTTTGTTCTTTACAAGAACAGTTTCCCTCAACTTATGAATTTGCATTTTTATAACAGAGACAGACTGTAAAATATTGTAACAAAAAAAAAATAATTAAAGAATGAAATCATTATGACATAACATGAAACAATGTTCCTGACTACAGACAGGTATATGAATGAAAGATGACTTTCAATATAATTTTATTCAAATATCCTTTGTTGCTCTTTCATGAAAAGTGAAATTTTTTCTGTTCTAACACTAGGTACTATTACCATTTATACAAAAGTTAATACAAAATTTATAATAATTTAAATACTAATTGATGTCTGAGGCTATTTAAAAGAGTTTAAACATACCTCATTAATTCCATATCTTTAGCTGTAGCTTGGTAAACAGTGACAAAACTTTGCAAATCTTCCTTACTCCATCTAGCTTGTTGACAAGGTTCCACAATCTAGAATATATATAGATTATTCAACTATTATTGACTAGAAATAGTAATGCTGTAAAAATATATTCTGCCACTGCATCAAGTGTGATACCATATTTCTCCACACGAGGCAGTTAAATTAAAATTTTAAACTCAAGGCTTGCCAAACTTTTTAAATATCTTAAATTTTAGTAGAGTGGAAAAATATCGTATTGCAGGAGATTAGTATCTCTAAAGAATTTTAGACCATATGTAGACAAACTTTTGTATCTATGTGATGTCATCAGGCATGGTTGCCTTTTTCATGACATTACAAAGGATTTTCGGAGGACAGCAGGAACATTGATGTCAAAAGTGAATTTTGACTAATGAAGAACTGAGATCAAACGAACCATAAAAATAACAAGATTGCACATGCGGAAATGTCTCACCTGCTTTACTGACCCTTGATTTTATGTTGAAAATCTTAAAGATGAAGGTTTTACTACAAATATCACATAAATTTAACATTTTTAAAGATCCATGACAATGAGGTCAAGGTCAGATAAATCATGTCAGGCAGACATGTACAACTTACAACTATTCAATACACCAAATATAGATGACCTATTGCTTATGGTCATTGAAAAACAGACCAAAACAAATAAACTTAACATTGACCAATGAACCATGAAAATGAGGCCAAGGTCAGATCAAATACCTGCAAGACAGACATGTACACCTCAGAATTATTCCATACACCTAATATATCTGACCTATTGCTAATAGTATTTGTAAAAAAGATCAAAACACAATAAATTGCTTCGTCGAGCACAGCTGGATACGACCGCAGAGGTCCAACCCTGAACAAATGGGGCAAAAATTCACGCTTGATACAGGTCTGAATTTGGATTTTAATTCAATATTTGACACATAATAGGTTTCTGACACAGAATAACTGTAGTCAAAGAACTTAGAATGATTTGAATTTATATTCAATTTTTTGCTTTGTGCAATACATTATGCTGTTGCGAATTGACCCTCCCATCCCCTTTTTGCTTTTATGTAATACACAATGCTGTTGCGAATTGACCCCCCCCCCCAATTTTTTACCCCTATTTGAAGAAATTTTCTTTTTGATTTCTGAAATCTTGAGGAGAAAAAAATTGTCCCCACCCCCAACCACCAATTTTTAAACCCCCATCTTTTCCAAAAAAAAATTCTTTCCCTCAAGATATGGTCATAATCTCAATTCAAATTTCCAATGGAGTTTGCAACCATAATAACCCATTTAATTACATCATAAAAGTCTAAAAATAGAAAATGACATAAATAATCATGGCTAAAATTAATATACCTTAATCAGCATTTTTAAAATTATTAAAATAGTAACTTCTAAAAATAAATTGACAGCCAATCACCTCAAGACAATACAACATTTCTTTATACATAATTTAAAATTTGTGTAAGGGAGGTAATTCAAACACAACATTGTACTTGAGTAATTGTCCATTAACTAGGACACCCTTGTTTTTTCTTATTTTTTTGCCCCTAATTCCTAAACGGTTTGAGCCATAACCCCCCAAAGCCAATCCTAACCATCCCTTTGTGGTATGGAAACTTGTGGTATAATTTCAGAGAGATCCATACACTGTTCCACAAGTTATTGTCATGTAACTAGAAAAATTCGTAAGCGTTCCGCGGAACCCAGTGTCTCGCCTACTTTTGCTGTTAATCGCAGGCTCAACAAAAATGAGGACAAAAATCAATAAAAATATTCCTTTAGATACTATCTTTTGATTGTAAGAAGCTTCTGTCAAAATTTGGTATAAATCCAGGATAGTTTATGAATCTAATAAATGTTTTAAAAACTTTAACTGCAGACTGTATTTAATGTTAACTGGAAGAAGTCCATTTATAAGTAAAGTACGGATAAACAGGTACAAAATTTTAACAAAATTTCCTTCTAGATACTAGCTTTTGATCATAAACAAGCTTCTGTCCAAGTTTGATACAAATCCTGGATAGTTTAAGAAAGTTATTAAAATTTTAAAAACTTTAACCACAGAGTGAATGTATTGTTTCCTGGCAGAAAAACTAAGTCCATTTAAAAGTAAAATACGGAAAAAATGAAATTTTTTTTTTAACAAATTTACTTCTGGATACTATCTTATGATCATAAACAAGCTTCTGTCCAAGTTTGGTACAAATCCAGGATAGTTTAAGAAAGTTATTAAAATTTTAAAAACTTTAACCACTGAGTGAATGTAATGTTTCCCAGCAGAAAAACTAAGTCCATTTACAAGTAAAATATGGAAAAACAGGAATTATATTTTTACAAAATTTACTTCTGGATACTATCTTATGATCATAAACAAGCTTCTGTCCAAGTTTGGTAGAAATCCAGGATAGTTTAAGAAAGTTATTAAAATTTCAAAAACTTTAACCACAGAGTGAATATTTGTGGACGCCGCCGCCGACGCCGACGGAATGTAGGATCGCTATGTCTTGCTTTTTCGACTAAAGTCGAAGGCTCGACAAAAATGCTTATTTGGGCCCCTATTTGGCCTGTAATTCCTAAACTGTTGGGACAATAACCCCCAAAATCAATCCAAACCTTCCTTTTGTGGTTATAAACCTTGTATATAAATTTTATAGATTTCTATATACTAATACTTAAGTTATTGTCCGGAAACCAAATTTCTTCGGATGACGATGACGTGATACCAATAAACGAAATTTTGTGGTCTTATAAAAAACTAAACATTGGCCAATGAACCATGAAAATGAGGTCAAGGTCAAATGATACCAGCTAGACAAACATGTACACATTACAATCATTCTATACACCAAATACAGTTGACCTATTGCTTATAGTACTTGAAAAAAGACCAAAACACAAAATTTTCACATTGACCAATGAACCATGAAAATGAGGTCAAGGTCAGATGATTCCTGCAGGCAGACATGTACAGTTCAGAATTATTCCATACACCAAATATAGCTGACCTATTGCTAATAATGTTGAAAAAAACAGATGAAAACACAAATGTATCCCAATATCCAGGAAATTAAATTCTATGCACATAGATGCTGTGAACTTTCCTTCTAGACTAAATATTTTTATATTGAAAAGGCTCTGGATACCTGATGAGGAAAAGCCTTGGTAGTTAAACCTTAACCAAAACACCCAAAAAATCCAAAAGATATCTATAGAGAAGAAAACATCAAATTGAACAAAATAGAATAAGAAAAGAAATAAAATAAAATAAAATACAAAGAGTATGTATTAGTATATATAGGATTGGTTCTGGACTCGTCATTTTTCATTCTATGAAAACACAAAAAACTTAACATTGACTAATAAACCATGAAAATGAGTTCACAGTCAAATGATACCAGCTAGACAAACATGTATACATTAGGCCAACTAAAATTAATTAGAAGATTTTCATCCAACTTTATTAAAAAAATGGGGCAGATGGGAGGATTTAATTTTTAATTCTTATTTCCTCTGCAACCCTTTTCATAATGTATCCTTCATATGCAAGGGTAAAAATAAGCTTATATCATGTTTATATAAAGAATTCTACACACTTTTTCAAATTTTAAAATAAATATTTCTGATTGGGTATCTCTGTTCCAATTGCTTTAGAAACCAATTTTCAATAAATAGCAAAAAATGAGAAGAAATGGTCTCTTTTAGAGTATGTACATCAACTTTATTTTGCTTTCTATGTTAGACTATGGTTTATTGTGCCTTAAAATAGAGCATACATATATGCATTGGTATGGGACACAAGTATTTTGAGTAGAGTAAAATGAAAACTCAACTTTGAAAATACCAGGGTTGATGCTTTTAAGATTCTTATGCAAGGTGCAAATATAATGTTATTTACTAGTTATAAACATACAATGTAAAAACATGGACTTAACCAAAAGAAAAGGTTGTTTAATGACTTTATTGAGGGGCTTGGATCAGAGGGTGTTTGATGTTTGTCCACAAAAAAAGGACAGTTTTTGGATAAATTTTGCTATATATTTTTGCCGACTTTTTGTTCTTAAGTCAATATACAGTCCCAACCAAGGTAAATTGTATCCCACAAGATCGTGTTTGGGTCAATTTCTTCATCTCAATCATGTTTTTATACCTATGTGTGTCAGGATTCTTACACTTTGGATATCATTCACAGTCTGAATTTCCTGACACAAACTCTTTGTATAAATAAAAAAAATCCACGTTTTTCTAATCACTGAAATTTTGACATACAGCGATTTACGTTCTTTGACACCACCTATTACTTGTATTCGAATATATCAGGCCTTTCCTGAATTGAAACCTGCCAGTCTGACATGTACCCTTTGTAATCATTCAATACACAACATTTAGTTGACCTACTGCTTATAAATCTGAGAAACGGACCTAATCACGAAACTTTAACCTGGATCACTGATCCATGAAATGGGTCAAGGTAAGGTGAATCCTGTCTAACAGACATGTAGATATTGCAAGGAACCCATATACCAAATATAGTTATCCTATTACTCATAATAAGTGAAAAATTCACAAGACAAAAAAACTCAAATTTTTTTCAAGCAGCCACTGAACCATGAAAATTAGGTTAAGGACAATGGACATATATGATTGATGAAAACTTCGTAACATAAGGTATCTGCATACAAGATATGAAGCATCCAGGTCTTCTACCTTCTGAGATATAATGCTTTATACAAATAGTTTACACCACTCTGGATAGTAATACCTATGTCTCCCATAGTGAAACTTTCGTCGCAGGCGAGACAAAAACTAGTCTAATTGTTGACTTTTTAAC